>JADFUC010001368.1:0-14449 GCA_019722365.1 Lithospermum erythrorhizon | reverse complement strand
CTGCATTTTAGATTCCGCTCGGATAAGAAAATGTATTTTTGTCGTCAGCCGAATTCGGATCACATGACGTTTTTTTTTGTTTTCACGGTTATAAGCATTAGAATTGTTTGATATTCTCAAACAAAATTAAACCTAGGATAATATTTGATACATCGAAAAAACTGTGACGGATTACGTCGGATAAGAAAAAATGTATTTTTATTACGCCGACCTGACCATGGACATTTTTTATTTCGAGTGTCATATGAATAGATAACTTGATATTCTCAAAGAAAATCAAACCTAGGCTATTAGGTGTACATAAAAAAAATTGCATCGATTCCTCGTTCTGATAAGAAAAATATGCATTTTTTGTTGTCGCTTAACCTGACCGCGACGCTTTTTTTGTTTTCACCGTTATAAGCATTGGAATTGCTTTCGATATTCTCTAAAGAAAATCAAACCTAGGCTAATATTAGAGACATCGAAAAATCCTACGGATTCCGCTCGGATGTTAAAAATGTATTTTTTTGTCGCCGAATCGACCGAAGTTTTTTTGTTTCGAGTGTTATAAGCAATAGAATTGTTGATATTATCAAAGCAAAATGATACTCATGCTAATATTAGGGGAAGATCGAAAAGTCGCACGGATTCCGCTCGATAAGAAAATGAATTTTTGTCACGTCGGACCCACCGTGACGCTTTTTGTTTTCACGTATTATAACCATTAGAATTGCTTGATATTCTCAAAGAAAATCAAAATAGCTAATATTAGGGGTACATCGAAAAACCTCGGTGACGGATTCCTCGCTCGGATAAGAAAAATCCATTTTTTGTTGTCGCCGACCTGACCGGGACGTTTCTTTGTTTTAGCGAATTAAAGCATTAGAATTAGTTTGATTTTCTCAAAGAAAATAATACTTATGCTAATATTAGGGAACATAAAATAACTCAGACGATTCCGCTGATAAGAAAAAATACTGTTTGTCAGTCGCCGACCACCGTGACGTTTGTTTTTGAACATTATACATTAGAATAGCTTGATTTTCTCAAATAAAATCATACCTATGCTAATATTAGGGGTACATCGAAAAAAAACTCGTACGGATTCCGTTCGGATAAGAAGAAATGCATTTTTTGTTGTCGCCGAATCGGAACGTGACGTATTTCATTTTTGCGTATTAAAAGCATTAGAATTGCTTGATATTCTCAAAGAAAATCATACCTAGGCTAATATTAGAGGAACATCGAAAAAAACCTTACTGATTCACCGATAAGAAAAATGTTTTTTGTTGTCGCCGACCGACCGTGACGCTTTTTGTTTTCGAAAGGTTATAAGCATTAGAATTGCTTGATATTCTCAAAGAAAATCATACCTAGGCTAATATTAGGGGAACATCGAAAAATCGCATTTATCTGCTCGGATAAGAAAAAAATGTTTTTTTTTGGTTGCCGCCGACCCGACCGTGATGTTTTTGGTTTTCACTTGTTATAACTATTAGAATTGTTTGATATTCTAAACGAAAAATCAAACGTAGGCTAATATTAGGGTACATCGAAAAAAGTCGATGGATTCCGCTCGAAGAAAAATGTATTTTTTTTGTTGTCACCGAATCGACCGACATTCTTGCTTTCGCGACAAGTTAATTAATCGCTGATTTTCTCAAAGAAAATCATACTTATGCTAATATTAGTGAACATCGAAAAACTCAGATGGATTCCGCTTTGGATAAGAAAAATGCTATTGTCAATCCGACCGTGATCGCCCAACATTATAAGCATTAGAATCGCTTGATATTATCAAATAAAATCAACCTAGGCTATTATTAGGTACATCGAAAAATCACATCGATTCCTTCCGGATAAGAAAAATGCATTCTTTGTTGTTGCCGAATCGACCGTGACGTTTTTTTATTTTCTCACGTGTTATAAGGATTACAATTCATGGATATTCTCAAAGAAAATCAAACTTAGGCTAATATTAGTAAGTACATCGAAAAAACTCGCACGGATTCCTCGTTTGGGATGCTAAAAATGCATGAGCCTGTTGTCGCCGAATCGCACTCTGACGCTTTTTTTTTTCGTATTGCGCATTAGAATAGCTTGATTTTCTAAACAAAATCATACATATGCTAATATTAGGGAACATCAAAAAACTCGCACGGATTCCGTCTGATAGTTAAAATGCATTTTTTGTTGTCGCCGAACGGACCGCTGACGTTTTTAGGAGCCACGTAGCAGGCATTAGAATTGCTTGATATTCTCAAACAAAATTAAACCTAGGATAATATTTCTTGGATACATCGTAAAAAACTCGCACGGATTACGCTCGGATAAGAAAAATGTATTTTTGTCACGCCGAATCGGACCGTGACATTTTTTTATTTCGAGTGTTATATGAATAGATAACTTGATATTCTCAAAGAAAATCAAACCTAGGCTAATATTAGTGTACATAAAAAAAACTCAGACGATTCCGCTCGATAAGAAAATATGCATTTTGTTGTCAGCTGAATCGGACCGTGACGCTTTTTGTTTTCACTGCTATAAGCATTGAATTGCTTTTGATATTCAAAGAAAATCAAACCTAGGCTAATATTAGAGGTAACATCGAAAAACGTTACGATTCCTCGTTTCGATAAGAAAAATGTATTTTTGTTGTCGCCGAATCGGACATTGACAATTTTTGTTTTCGAGTATTAAAGCACTAAAATTGCTTGATTTTCAAAAAGAAAATGATACCTATGATAATATTAGGGAAACATCGAAACTCGCACGGATTCCGCTCGATAAGGCAAAAATGAATTTTTTGTTGTTGGCCGAATCGACCGCGGACGCTTTTTGTTTTCACGTGATATAACCATTAGAATGTTTGATATTCTCAAAGAAAATCAAAGCTTAGCTATTAGGGTACATCAAAAAACTCAGACGGATTGCTCGATAAGAAAAATCCATTTTTTGTTGTCAGCCGACCTGATCGACGTTTTTGTTTTAGCGAATTAAAAAGCATTAGAATTGTTTGATTTTTTCAATGAAAATAATACTTATGCTATTGTCAGGGAACATCGTAATAACTCGTACGGATTCCGTTGGGATAAGAAAAAATGCATTGTTTGTTGTCGCCGAATTCGACCGTGACGTTTTTTGTTTTTGAACATTATAAGCATTAGAATTGCTTGATATTATCAAAGAAAATCAAACCTAGGCTAATATTGGTACATCGTAAAAAACTCGCATGATTCCGCTCGCCGATGCTAGTAAAAACGATTCGTCAAGCCGAACGGTCTATCGCTTTTTTCTCACGCAGTTAAAGCATTAGAATTGCTTGATATCTCAAAGAAAATCAAACCTAGGCTAATATTAGAGGTACATCGAAAAAACCGGCATGGATTCCGCTCGATAAGAAAAATGTATTTTTGTTGTCGCCGAACCTGACCGCGAAGTTTTTTGTTTTCGAAAGTGTTATAAGCAATAGAATTGCTTTGATATTCTCAAAGAAATGATACCTATGCTAATATTAGGGGAAGATCGAAAAAGTCGCATTTTATTCCGCTCGATAAGAAAAATGAATTTTTGTTGTCATTTAACCTGACCGTGACGTTTTTTTGTTTTCACGTATTATAACCATTAGAATCGCTTTTGATATCTCCCCCAAAGAAAATCAAAGCTAGGCTAATATTAGGGTGTTAATCGAAAAAACTCGCAGACGGATTCGCTCGGATAAGAAAAAAATCCATTTTTGTTTGTCGCCGAATCGACCGGACGTTTTGTTTTAGCGAATTAAAAGCATTAGAATTGTTGATTTTCAAAGAAAATACTTTATGCTAATATTGGGGAACATCAAAAATAACTCGTGACGGATTCCGGCTGATAAGAAAAATGCATTGTTTGTTGTCGCCGAATTCGACCGTGATCGCTGTTTTTGAACATTATAAGCATTAGAATCGCTTGATATTATCAAAGAAAATCAAGTCTCAGCATTATTATACATCGAAAAAACTCGCATGCATTCCGCTCTGATAAGAAAATGCATTCTTTTGTTGTCGCCGGACCGACCGTGACGTTAATGTTAAAAGCATTAGAATTGCTTGATATTCTCAAAGAAATCAAACCTAGGCTAATATTGGTACATCGAAAAAACTCTACTGATTCGGGCCGATAAGAAAAAATGTTTTTTTGTTGTCGCCGGACCGACCGGGTGATTTTTTTGTTTTCGAAAGTGTTATAAGCATTAGAATTGCTGATATTCTCAAAGAAAATCATACCTATGCAAATATCAGAACATCGAAAAAGTCAGATTTGACGCTGCTCTGGCTAAGAAAATGCATTTTTTTGTTGTTGCCGAATCGGACTGTGAAGTTTTTGGTTTTCACGTGTTATAACCATTAGAATTGTTTAATATTCTAAACGAAAATCAAACGTAGGCTAACATTAGGGGTACATCGAAAAAAAAGTCGTATCTGGACTCGCTCCTGATAAAGAAAAATGCATTTTTCGTTGTCACCGACCCTGACCGACATCTTTGCTTTCGCGCAGTCAAAGAATTAGAATTGCTTGATTTTCTCAAAGAAAAATCATACTTATGCTAATATTGGAACATCGAAAAATCGTACGGATTCCGTTTTCGATAAGAAAAATGCGCTTTTTTGTCACGCCGAATCCGACCGGGATTTTTTCTAACATTATAAGCATTAGAATTGCTTGATATTATCAAACAAAATCAAACCTAGGCTAATATTAGGTACATCGAAATCGCACGCGATTCGTCGGATAAGAAAATGCATTTTCATAGAAATTTAATCGACCGCAGGACGCTTTTATTTTCAATGCGTTATAAGGATTACAATTGTCGGATATTCTCAAAGAAAATCAAACTTAGGGCTAATATTCGGTACATCGAAAAAAAACTCAGACGATTCCGCTTGATACAAAATGCATTGTTTGTTGTCAGCCGAATCGTAATCGGACGCCTTTTTTCGGTATTAAAAGCATTAGAACAATTTTGACTTTCTCTCAACAAAATCATACATATGCTAATATTAGGGGAACATCAAAAAACTCGCACGGATTCCGCTCGATAAGAAAAATGCATTTTTGTCGTCGCCGAATCTGACTGGCGACGCTTTTTTTTGTTTTCACGTGTTATAAGCATTGAATCGCTTGATATTCTCAAACAAATTAAACCTAGGATAATATTTCGATACTTCGTAAAAAACTCAGACGGGATTACGCTCGGATAAGCAAAATGTATTTTTGTTGTCGCCGACCACCCCCGGCGATTTTATTTCGAAAAGTTATAAGGAATAGATAACTTGATATTCTCAAATAAAATCATACCTAGGCTAATATTAAAGTACATAAAAAAAAAACTGACGGATTCCGCTCGATAAGAAAATATGCATTTTTTGTCGCTGCCGAATCGACCGTGACGTTTTTTTGTTTTCACCTGTTATAAGCATTGGAATTGTTGATATTCTCAAATAAAATCATACCTAGGCTAATATTAGAGGTACATCGAAAAACCTACTTCGGGATTCCTCGTTTCTGATAAGAAAATGTATTTTTTGTTGTCGCCGAATCGACCGTGAAGTTTTTGTTTTCGAGTGTTATAAGCAATAGAATTGCTTGATATTCTCAAAGAAACCGATACCTATGCTAATATTAGGGAAGATCGAAAGTCGCACGGATTCGCTCGATAAAGAAAAATGAATTTTGTTGTCATTGAACCTGACCGCGACGCTTTTTTGTTTTCACGACATAACCATTAGAATTGCTTATATTCCTCAAAGAAAATCAAGCTTAGGCTAATATTAGGGTAAGACCAAAAAACTCGTGACGGATTCTCGCTCGATAAGAAAAACTTTTTTGTCGTCGCTGACCGGACCGGACGCTTTGTTTTAGTTTAATTAAAAGCATTAGAATTGTTCGATTTTCTCAAAATAATTTATGCTAATATTAGGGGAACATCAAAATAACTCGCACGGATTCCGCTGGGATAAGAAAAATGCATTGCTTGTCGGCTTCGCCAAGATTCGAATCGCGGACGTTTTTTGTTTTTGAACATTAAGTTTGAATTGTTTCGATATTATCAAAGAAAATCAAACCTAAAGCTAATATTGTATACATCGAAAAAAACTCGCACGGATTCCGCTCGATGCTAAAAAATGCATTCTTTGTCGTCGCCGAATCGACTCCGTGACGTTTACCGTGTTAAAATCATTAGAATTGCTTGATATTCTCAAAGAAAAATCAAACCCAGTTAATATTGGGGAGGTACATCGAAAAAAACTCTTACTGATTCAGCTCGATAAGAAAAAATGTTTTTGTTGTCGCCGACCTGGACCGCGGACGTTTTTTGTTTTCGAAAGTTATAAGTATTAATTGTCTGACATTCTCAAAGAAATCATACCTATGCAAATATTGGGAACATCGAAAAAGTCAGACGGACCTGCTCGATAAGAAAAAAGCATTTTTGTTGTTGCCGACCGGACCTGCGGAAGTTTTTGGTTTTCATCGTGAAGAGTAACTATTAGAATTGTTTAATATTCTAAACGAAAATCAAACGAGGGCTATCGTCATTGTGGTACATCAAAAGTCGCATCGATTCCTCGTCGGATAGCAAAACGCATTTTTATTGTCACCGAATCGACTGACATCTTTGCCACAGATAAAAGAATTAGAATTGCTTGATTTTCTTCAAAGAAAATCATACTTATGCTATTATTAGAACATCTAAAAACTCAGAGATTCGCCGATAAGAAAAAATGCGCGCTTTTGTTGTCGCCGACCGACCGTGACGTTCCGGCATTATAAGCATGGAATTGCTTGATATTATCAAATAAAATCAAACCTAGGCTAATATTGTGGGTACATCGCAAAAACTCGCACGGATTCCGCTCGATAAGAAAAATGCATTCTTTGTTGTCAGCTGACCGGACCGTGACGCTTCTTTATTTTCACGCGGTTATAAGGATTACAATTGCTGGATATTCTCAAAGAAAATCAAACTTAGGCTAATACAGTACATCGAAAAAACTCGTGACGGATTCCGCTTGATAAGAAAAATGCATTGCTTGTTGTCGCCGAATCGTAATCGGACGCTTCTTTTTTTCGTATTAAAAGCATTGTAATAGCTTGACTTTCAAACAAAATCATACATATGCTAATATTAGGGGAACATCGAAAAACTCGCATCGATTCCGCTCGGATAAGAAAAATGCATTTTGTCGTCAGCCGAACGACCACGACGCTTTTTTGTTTTCACGTGTTATAAGCATTAGAATCGTTGATATTCTCAAACAAAATTAAACCTAGGATATCGGATACATCGTAAAAACTCAGACGGATTACGCCTCGGATAAGAAAAATGTATTTTTGTTGTCGCCGAACTCCACCGACATTTTTTATTTCAGTGTTATAAGGAATAGATAACTCGATATTCTCAAAGAAAATCAAACCTAAAGTTAATATTGTACATAAAACTCAGACGGATTCCGCTCGATAAGAAAATATGCATTTTGTTGTTGCCGAATCGACCGTGACGCTTTTTTGTTTTCACCAGGCATCGAATCGCTTGATATTCTCAAAGAAAATCAAACCTAGGCTAATATTAGGTACATCGAAAAACTTCTACGGGATCTCGCTCGGATAAGAAAATGTGGCTTTTTTGTTGTCGCCGAATCGACCGTGAAGTTTGTTTTCGAGCGCTATAAGCAATAGAATTGCTTGATATTCTCAAAGAAAATGATACCTATGCTAATATTAGGGGAAGATCAAAAGTCGTGACGATTCCTCGTCGATAAGAAAAAATGAATTTTGTTGTTGCCGAACTGACCGTGGACGTTTTTGTTTTCACGCATTATAACCATTAGAATCAAGTTTTATATTCTCAAAGAAAATCAAAGCTAGGCTAATATTGTGGGTACATCAAAAAACTCAGACGGATCTGCTCGGATGTTAAAAAATCCTTTTTTGTTGTCGCCGAATCGACCGGACGTTTCTTTGTTTTAGCGAATTAAAAGCATTAGAATTGTTTGATTTTCTCAAAGAAAATACTTATGCTACTAGGGGGAACATCATAATAACTCAGACGATCTGGCTGATAAGAAAACATTGCTTGTTTGCCGGGCCAGACTGAATCGCGGACGTTTTTTGTTTTTGAACATTATAAGCATTAGAATTCATTTATTATCAAAGAAAATCAAACCTAGGCTAATATTAGGTACATCGAAAAACTCAGACGGACCTCGTCGGATAAGAAAATGCATTCTTTGTCGTCACGAACCTGACCGTGACGTTTCACGTGTTAAAGCATTAGAATTGCTTGGATATTCTCAAAGAAAAATCAAACCTAGGCTAATATTAGAGGTACATCGAAAAAAACTCTACGGATTCAACAAGGATAAGAAAAACTGCTTTTTTGGTTGTCGCCGAATCGACCGTGACGTTTTTTGTTTTCAGTGTTATACATTAATTGCTTATATTCTCAAAGAAAATCATAACCTATGCAAATATTAGGGGAACATCGAAAAAGTCGTATCGATTCCGCTCGATGCTAAAAAGCATGTTTTGTTGCTGGCTGACCTGACCGTGACATTTTTGGTTTTCACGTTTGTTATAACCATTAGAATTGCTTGATATTCTAAACTTAAAATCAAACGTAGGCTAATATTAGGGGTACATCGAAAAAAGTCGTATCTGACCTTGCTCGATAAGAAAAATGCATTTTTTGTTGTCACCGAATCGACCCAGATATCTTTTTGCTTTCGCATTGGAAAGAATTGAATTGCTTTGATTTTCTCAAAGAAAAAATCATACTTATGCTATTAGGTGAACATCGAAAAAACTCGTACGGGATTCCGCTTGATAAGAAAAATGCGTTTTTTGTTTGCCGAATCCCAACGACGTTTTTTTTTTCCGTACATTATAAGCACGAGAATTGCTTGATATTATCAACAAAATCAAACCTAGGCTAATATTAGGGTACATCGCAAAAAAACCGCATCGATCTGCCTCTGGATAAGAAAAATGCATTCTTCGTTGTAGGACCGCGATTTTTTATTTCACGTGTTATAAGGATTACAATCGCTTTATTTCAAAGAAAATCAACTTAGGTTAATATTAGGCATCGAAAAACTGCATCGATTCCGTTTTGGATAAGAAAAAATGCATTGTTTGTTGTCGCCGAATCGGGATCGGGACGTTTTGTTTTCGTATTAAAGTATTAGAATAGCTTGATTTTCTCAAACAAAATCATACATATGCTAATATTGTGGAACATCGAAAAACTGCACGGATTCCGCTCTGATAAGAAAATGCATTTTGTTGTCGCCGAACGGACCGCTGACGCTTTTTTGTTTTCACGTGTTATAAGCATTAGAATTGCTTGATATTCTCAAACAAAAATTAAACCTAGGATAATATTTCGGATACATCGTAAAAAACTCGCACGGATTACGCCTGATAAGAAAATGTATTTTTTTGTTGTCGCAAAATCGGACCGTGACATTTTTACTGAGTGTTATATGAATGTATAACTTGATATTCTCAAAGAAAATCCAAACCTAGGCTAATATTGTACATAAAAATGGCTGATTCCGCTCGATAAGAAAAATATGCATTTTTTGTTGTCACGACCTGACCGCGGACGTTGCTTTTCACCGTTATAAGATTGAATTGCTTGATATTCTCAAAGAAAATCAAACCTAGGCTAATATTAGACATCGAAAAAAAAATCTCCACGGATTCCTTTCGCTCGATAAGAAAAAATGTATTTTTTGTTGTCGCCGAATCGACAGTTGAAGTTTTTTGTTTTCGAGTGCGTTATAAGCAATGAATTGCTTGATATTCTCAAAGAAAATGATACCTATGCTAATATTGGGTGGGAAGATCGAAAAAGTCAGACGGATTCCGTTTGATAAGAAAAATGAATTTTTTTGCCGCCGACCCGACCGCGACGCTTTTTTGTTTTCACGTATTATAACCATTAGAATTGCTTTATATTCTCTCAAAGAAAATCAAAAGCTAGGGCTAATATTAAAAGGCTCAAAAAACTCGCACGGATTCTCGTCTCGGATAAGAAAAAATCCTTTTTGTTGTCGCCGACCTGACCGGACGCTCTTTGCTTTTAGCTTAATTAAAAGCATTAGAATTGTTTGATTTTCTCAAAGAAAATAATACCTACGCTAATATTAGGGAACATCAAAAATAACTCGCACGGATTCCGCTGGGATAAGAAAATGACTGTTTTGTTGTCGCCGTATTCGACCGTGACGTTTTTGTTTTTGAACATTATAAGCATTAGAATCAAGCTGATATTATCAAAGAAAAAATCAAACCTAAAGTTAATATTGAGACATGGAAAAAAAACTGCACAGCATTCCGCCCGGATAAGAAAAATGCATCTTTGTCGTCGCCGACCTGACCGCGGAAGTTTTTTTTTCACGTGTTAAAAGCATTAGAATTGCTTGATATTCTCAAATAGTAAAATCAAACCTAGGCTAATATTAGAGTACATCAAAAAAAAACTCGCCGATTCACCGATAAGAAAATGTTTTTTGTTGTCGAATCGACCGTGACGCTTTTTTGTTTTCGAGTGTTATAAGCATTAGAATTGCTTGATATTCTCAAAGAAAATCAATATACCTATGCAACATAGGAACATCGGTGTTGCATCTGAGCCCTGCTCTGATAAGAAAAATGCATTTTTTGTCAAGGTCGAATCGGACCGTGATATTTTTGGTTTTCACGTTATAACTATTAGAATTGCTTGATATTCCCTAAACGAAAATCAAACGTGAGGGCTAATATTAGGGGTACATCGAAAAAAGTAGACGGATTCGGGTTCTGATAAGGCAAAAATGCATTTTGTTGTCACCGAATCGACCGACATCTTTTTGCTTTCACAGACATTAAAGAATTAGAATTGCTTGATTTTCTCTCAAAGAAAATCATACTTATGCTAATATTAGGGAACATCGAAAACTCGTATGGATTCCGCTTGGATGCTAAAATGCATTTTGTCGTCAGCCGAATCCGACCGTGACGTTCGAACATTATAAGCATGAGAATTGCTTGATATTATCAAATAAAATCAAACCTAGGCTAATATTAGGGGTACATCGCAAAAAACTCAGACGGATCTGCTCTGAGCAAGAAAATGCATTCTTTGTTGTCGCCGAATCGGGACCGTGACGTTTCTTTTTATTTTCAATGTTATAAGGATTACAATTGCTGGATATTCTCAAAGAAAATCAAACTTAGGGTTAATATTAGGGTGTACATCGAAAAACTCAGACGGATTCCGCTGGATAAGAAAAAATGCATTGCTTGGTTGTCGCCGAATCGCATCGACGCTTTTGTTTTCGCGGTATTAAAAGCACAGCTTGATTTTCTCAAACAAAATCATACATATGCTAATATTAGGGGAACATCAAAAAACTCGCACGGATTCCTCGCTCGATAAGAAAATGCATTTTTCGTTGTCGCCGAACGGACTCATGACGTTTTTGTTTTCACGTGTTATAAAGATTAGAATTGCTTGATATTCTCAAAACAAAATTAAACCTAGGATAATATTTCGGATACATCGTAAAAAACTCGCACGGATTACGCTCGGATAAGAAAAATGTATTTGTTGTCGCAGTAACCGGGATCGCGACATTTTTTATTTCGCTGAGTGTTATATGAATGGGGATAACTTGATATTTCAAAGAAAATCAAACCTAGGCTAATATTAGTGTACATAAAAAAAACTGCACGATTCCGCTCGATAAGAAAATATGCATTTTTGTTGTTGCCGAATCGGACCGTGACGTTTTTTGTTTTCACCGTTATAAGCATTGGAATTGCTTGAGATTTCAAAGAAAATCAAACTCCCAGTTAATATTAGAGGTACATCGAAAAAACTTCCACGGATTCCGCTCGATAAGAAAAATGTATTTTTGTTGTCGCCGACCTGACCGTGAAGTTTTTTTTGTTTCGAGGTTATAAGCAATAGAATTGCTTGATATTCTCAAAGAAAAATGATACCTCCATGCTAATATTAGATCAAAAGTCAGACGGATCTCCGTTCGATAAGAAAATGAATTTTGTTGTCGCCGAATCGGACCGTGACGTTGTTTTCACGTATTATAACTATTGGAACAAGCTGATATTCTCAAAGAAAATCAAAGCAGGGCTAATATTAGGGGTACATCGAAAAAAAACCCGTACGGATTCCGTTCGGATAAGAAGAAATACATTTTTGATGTCGCCGAATCGAAAACTCAGATAAGAAAAAATGTATTTCTTGTTGTCGCCGAATCGAGCGGACAAGCAGAGTTTTCGCTTATTAAAAGCATTAGAATAGCCCGATTTTCCTAAAGAAAATCATAATTCGCTGTAATATTAGGGGAACATCAAAAAGTCGACGGTTTCCGCTCGATAAGAAAAATGCATTTTTGTCGTCAGTCGAATCGAGCCGTGACGTTTTGTTTTCGATATTAAAAGCATTAGAATCAGCTCGATTTTCCTAAGGAAAATCATACCTACGCCAATATTAGGGGAACATTGAAAAACTCGCTCGAGAAAATGCATTTTTTTGTTGTCGCCGACCGAGCTGACAGTTTTTTTGTTTTAATAGATTAAAATCATTAAATATCCCGATTTTCCCAAAGAAAATCATACCCACGGTAATATTAGGGGAACATCGAAAATAACTCAGACGATTCCGCTCTCATAAGAAAAATGCATTTTTGTGGTCGCCGAATCGGTATGACGTTTTTGTTTTCCATTAAAAGCATAGGAATTGCTCAATTTTTTCAAAGGAATCAAAGCTAATATTAAACATCGAAAAAACTCCACGGATTCCGTTCATAAGAAAATGCATTTTTTGTTGTCGCCGAATCGAACCACAGACGTTGTTTTCGCGTATTAAAAGTATTTAATTGTTTGATGTTGTCAAAGGAAATCATACTTCACGCTTAATATTAGGCGATCGAAAAACTCAGACGGATTCCGGCTCGGATAAGAAAAAACGATGTTGTCGCCGAATCGAGACGGACTTTTTTTATTTTCGTTGCATTAAACTATTAGAATCGCTTGATGTTCCAAGGAACTATAATTCATTTAATATCGTGGGAACATCAAAAAAACTCAGACGGATAAGCAAAATGCATTTGTTGTTGTCGCCGAATCGAAAGCGTGACGCTTTTTGTTTTCGCTATTAAAAGCATTAGAATAAAATGGATTTTCCCAAAGAAAATCATATTCACGGTATAGGGGAACATCGAAAAAGTCGCACGTTCGCTCGGATAAGAAAATTCATTTTTGTTGTCGTCGAATCGAGCTGCGACGCTATTTCGTATTAAAAGCATTAGAATTGCTCGATTTTCTCAAGGAAAAATCATACCCACGCTAATACAGGGGAATCAAAACTCAGACGTGGATTCCGTTTTCGATAAAAATGCATTTTTGTTGTCGCCGAATCGAAGTGGACGTTTTTGTTTTCGCTGCATTAAAAGTATTGGGACAGTCCTCGATTTTACCAAAGAAAAATCATACCTACGGTAATATTGGGAACATCGAAAAACTCAGACGGTAAGAAAAATGCATTTTTTGTTGTCGCCGAATCGAGCGTGGACGCTTTTTGTTTACGCTGTATTAAAAAACATTAGAATTGCTTGATCTTCTCAAAGGAAATCATAACGGCGTTAATCCGAGGAACATCAAAAAACTCGTGACGATTCCGCTCTGATAAGAAAAAATGCTTTTTGTTGTCGCTGAATCGAGGCGTGACATTTTTTATTTCGCTTATTAAAAGGATTAGAATTGCTCAATTTGTCAAAGAAAATCATACCCACGCTAATATTAGGGGCAACATCGGTAAAAAAATCCTCAGACGGATTCCGCTCGATAAGAAAATGCATTTTTTGTTGTCGCCGAATCGAGCCAATGACATTTTTTCGTGACAAAGCATTATAATTGCTCGATTTTCTCTCAAAGGAAAATCTACCACGCCAATATTAGAACATCGAAACTCAGACGGATTCCTGCTCGATAAGAAAATGCTTTTTGTTGTCGCTGAATCGCGAGTCGCGGACGCTTTTTGTTTCTCGCTTATTAAAAGGATTGAATCGCTTCAATTTTTGGTCAAAGAACTACAACTACGCTTAATATAGGGCAACATCGAAAAAACTCGTACGGATTCCGTTCGGATAAGAAAAAACGCAATTTTTGTTGTCGCCGACCGAGCCAATGACTTTTTTGCCAGACAAAAGCATTAGAATTGCTCGATTTTCTCAAAGAAAATCATACCTACGCTAATATTAGGGGAACATCGAAAAAAACTCGTTCGGATAAGAAAAAATGCATTTTTTGTTGTCGCCGAATCAAGCCGTGATCGCTTGTTACAGATTAAAAAGTATTAGAATCTGCTTGATGCTCTCAAAGGAAAATCATCACAGTAATACGTAACTGGTTCCGGCACTGA
>JADFUC010001086.1:0-58619 GCA_019722365.1 Lithospermum erythrorhizon | reverse complement strand
TATATTGTTGTTGTGGGTTGTCAGTGTCTATCTCAATTTTCTTCCTTCCATTGTTGCGGATTGTGTCTTTTGCCGAAAGTCTCGAGTCTTTTCTTCCTACGAAACAGATCAAATCGTGTGGGAGGCTACCACCGGCAGCCCCCACGAGAGCGGTTCAAGGCTGTGAGAGGCGCCGTCCAGAGGTGCTGCAGGTGTGCTGTGGCGGTGGCCGAGCTGGTAGAGGTATAGATGGCGATGAGCACAAAGGTGGGATTAGCAGTGGCTCGGAAAGTACATCCAGTTGACCATACCGTTGGGGATGAGGTAGGCCTTGGAGAGAGTATTATGCAGGCCCAGATGGCGGCACAAATGGGAGGTCAATTTTCGAGCAAACTCTTTGACGATTTCCTAAGAGAGATCCGAAGTTTCCGTGTGGTTGACCAGCTGAGGCTATCGAAGTTTATCGACATATGAAGACTGACTATCTTCGAGCCGATGGGTATCGAAGGTGAGCTGAGGGTGAAGTTCGCTACATATAGACTTCAAGGGTGCTCGTAATTGGCTCCGGGAGACTTGGAGTGCACGCCGACCGCCGAGGAGTAGGGCCATGTTTCTTGGGAGTGGTTTGTAGAGCTTTTCAGAGAGAACTATTATTTGGATACTCATATGGCGGCGATGGAGAGAGAGTTGATTTCTTGACTGCAGTACGAGGTCAAGGAGGAGTATGAGGCGCTTAGTGACATGTTGTTACTCTCGATGTACAATTGAGACGCCAAGAAGACCAATGTGATTTAGAGATGGATTGACATGGGAGATACGTCACCAGATTTCTTTGATGACATTTACTAGTTTCCATGCGGTGAGAAATGCGGCGCATCAAGATGGAGACGGAGTTATGGAACCCGAGGCGAAATGGGTAAAGAGGAGTTTACTCTGTAGGCATTCGCACTGTGTGAGTCTTCTAGTTCCGTGATTTTGAGGAGGATGAGCCAAGAGAAGTCGCCCAGACAGAAAGTTGTTTTTAGTGCTCCATCGCCTGGCCCTCGAAGTTACTTCCCACGGCTCCTTCGCATGGATGCAAAGGGAGATTCAAAGTGGTTTCAAAGTATTTCTAGGTCTTAGAGTCATTAACTGGCTTCCGATGTGGTCGTTGGGCACAGATGGCATCGCTGGAGAGGGAGACGATATGCTTTCGTTGTCGGGTGAGTCGGGCATCTAGCTATGATTGTACCTGGGCCATAGGGGAGGAGGTGCTAGCATTTCGCACCAGCTTTAGCATATTGGGGATGGGCCGTGGAGGATGCTTGAGGCCGTGGGAGGCTGTGGACGAGGAGCCGGGTGATCAGAGGGATCAGAGTGCAGCGCCTGCAGCGTGTCGACGAGGCCGGCCCATGCCGCTACTCCATCAAGAGGCGCAGATACTCCTGTGGTGATGTACTCTATTCTTGTGTGATATTGAGGCTAGAGTATTGTTTGATTCTGGAGCTACTCATTCTTTTGTTTCTCGGAGTTTTGTTGTTGCCTTACCTTTATGTTGTGAGTCTTTGCCTGGTTCACTTGATATTATGACACCAGTAGGGAGGTCGGTTGAGGTCAGACAGTATAAAGGATTGTCTTTGGGCGCGTGGCCGCTGTTACTTGTAGATTTGGCTCTCCGCTTGAGGTAGATTACATTCCGTTTTGGGTAAGGGATTGCTGGGAAAACATCATGATGTGATTGATTGCCAATGGAAGGAGATTACTGTGAGTCTCGGGGAGACTGACATCCAAGCTTCATGGGGGACAGGGGAAGATTCTACCTTCGAAGTTTTATATCAAGCATTCTGAGTTGTGAAGTTGGATGAAGGTGCTGTGTTGGGCTTCGGGCTATGTGATTGATCCAAGAAAGTTAAGAGAGAAAATTGGAGGATGTTCGGTTGTCACGTAGTTCGTTGATGTTTTTTCTGAGAATTACTGTGGTTGCCGTGAGAGAGAGATCGAGTTTCATTTCGTGCTGTCCTGCACAAAGACTGCTCTCTATTCCGCCATACCGAATGGCCCCACTGAAAGGTGTGAGTCGGTGACTCGCAAATGTGCTGTCGGATAAGGGGCTTATCGCATCGGTGAATTCTCCGTGGGTACCCAGCCTGCTTTCAAAGAAGAAAGATGGTTCAGCTGAGTTATATTGATTACGTGCGCTGAACAACCATCAAGAACCGATATCCCTTGCCGAGAATTAATGATTTGTTTGATCATGATGCAAAAGTGCTGTTGAAGATTCATTTGAGGTCCGTTATCACCGCTTGAGGATCAAGAAGGTGATATTCTCAAGCCGCTTCCGATCTCGAGAAGGGTATTATGAATTCATGATGAAGCCTTTGGATTGACAAATGCACCAACAACATTTATGGATTGGCGAATCGGGTATTCCGAGTATCTCGATGTAAATTTGAGCTTGTATTCCATCGATGACATTCTCGATATATTCGAGCGTTAAGAGGAGCATGAGACATTTATGGATCGTATTGGAGGCTTTGAGGCGCCCACGTTATGGGCGACGAGTTTTCTGCGCGAGCTCCGTTGGCGAAGGTGCAATTTCGGGGCCATGCTATTTCGGTGAGGGTATTTGTGTTGATCCCCTAAGGTGGAGGCCGTGAATTATTGGGAGCGCCCCTACGAGTGACTCAAGTGATGAGCTTTTGGGGTTAGCCGGGTTACTACAGGAAGTTTATCAGGGACTTCTCTTTGATTGCGACTCCGATGACTAAGTTGACCGTAGCGCGATGCTCCTTTTTTATTTGGGATGATGATTGTGAGAACTGTTTCAAAATGTTGAAGGAAAAGTTGACTAATGCCCAGGTTAAAGACTCACCGTCTGGATCAAGGTTATGTATTTATAGTTACAAGCCGCATTGACCGATGTGCCCAATGCACGGGAAGGTGATTGCTTATGCTTCGACAAACAAGGAATCACGAGAAGAATTGGCCCGACTCATGATCTTGAGTTAGCGGCAATAGTCTTTGGCGCCGAAATTGTGGAGACACTATTTGTATGGTGTTAAATGCAAAATTTTCACCCACCACAAGAGCTGAAGATCTTCCGACGCAAAGGAATTAAATTTATAAGTAGAAGGTGGATGGAGTTCATTAGTGACTATGATGTGACTATTGAGTATCACCCAGGGAAGGCAAATGTGGTGGCTGATGCGTTGTCGAAAGGGAGAAAGCAAATCTATCCAAAGAGGGAAATGAAACAACCGTGAGCCTAATTTTAATGTTGGTAGCGAGGGTGGAAAATCATTGCTCATATGAGAGTTCGACCAGCATTTTGATCGAATCTTGGAGTTGCAACAGCGAGATGAGAGGCTGGCTGCATCGCAGGAAGTGAGGAATGGGACAAAGTAGATTTCACGGTTGACGAGAGTGGAGCTTTGAGGATGGATGGCAGGTTATGTGTACCGTATTCTGATGAGTTGAAGAAAGAGATTCTTGATGAGGCTCATAATGCTTCTTATAGCATGCATCCTGGTAGCACGAAGATGTACAGGGATTTGAGGTTGACTTACTGGTGGCCGGGAATGAAGAGAGTAAATCACTTGAGTTTGTGGCTTAAGTGTTTGGTTTGTCACAGTAGCGTGAGCATAGACATCCCGCGGGATTGTGTATGCACTCTTCCTATTCCCCGAGGGACGGGAGAATATTACCATAGACTTTGTATTTGGGCTTCTAGCTCATTGAGGCTTAAATGACGGGATCTGGGTCATTGTGGATAAAGTCGTCAAGTCGGCTCATTTCTTACCTATTAGATCTACTAATGGGCCTGAGAAGCTATCGAGGACTTATGTTGATCGACAGAGGTTGCATGGGGTCCTCGTGTCGATCATCCTGCATCGCGACGCGAGATTTACTCGGTATTCCGGAGGGTTTTCGCGTATTGGGGACTGAGTGGAGTTGAGTACCTCTTTTCATCCTGCATAGATGGACACCGAGAGGACACAATTCGACATTGGAGGATATGCTTCAGGCTTGTGTTATGAGTTTCTCCGGAGCTAGGACGATGAAGCCAAGATGGATTTCTCGCTATAATAACACCTTTCATGCTAACATCGAGATGGCACCTGAGGCATTGTATGGGCGAAGTGCCTGACTCAGCTTTTTTGGAATGAGGTGGGAGAAAAGGAGGTATATGGTTCTCAGTTAGTTGAGAGGTCGCGGGAGCTGATCAGCTGATAAATAACACATCTGAGGATAGCTCGTGATAGATGTAAGAAGTATGTCATCGTCGCAGTAGACTTATATTTCGAGGTCAGGACCGCGGTGTTCTGAAGATATCTCCTTGGAAGGGTGGCGCGATTGGGAGGAAAGGAAAGCCGAAATCCTCAAGTATTGGACCGCTCGAGATCTTGGGAAAAAGTTGGACCCATGGCTTATCAAGCTGCGTTGCCTCCGAGTTTGATAGGATTCATAATGTGTTTCATGTATCTGTTTGGGGAAGTATATCCCTGATGAGTCGCACATTCTTAGCTCGCTACCGGTGGAGCTTGGAGGACGACCTTTACGTTGAGGAGAGACCGGTGGAAATTCTAGACCGGAAGGAGAAGGTGTTGAGGAATAAGGTGGTGGCCCTAGTGAAAGTTTTGTGGAGGAAATGAACGAGTGGAAAGAAGCAACTTTGGGAGCGAGGATGACACGAGGAGTCGATACCGCAACTGCTCAATGAAGGTTAGTGTAATTGTTTTGGTTTCCTTTGGGTGGTTTGGAAGTTGCCGTTAGTTGTTTACATGATCATCGAGTTGACAATTTCGGGGCGAAATTCTTATTTGGTGGGTAGATTGTAATAACCCGTCTTGAGAAATTTAAAATATAATTAAATATCGAATTATTAAAATGTGATATTTTAAAAGTTGAATGTTTTGATAACATTTCTTCTAGACTCGAACTACTTTTATCGTTGCTGAACTCAAGGGAGAATCTCCCTATTCGGTTTTAAAAAATTTCTCTATTTTGTTGCTATTACCCAAGAGTGGGTCAAGGAAAGTCAAAATCTCGTAATCCCTCACCAAACCCCCCTTTTCGATTTTTGTCACTTTTCTCCCTTAATTTGGCAATGCATTTTGGGGTTTTTACATTTGGATTCTCCTCAACATTCCGCATCTTTCGAGATAATAAAGGTCCCACCTTTTTAAAGTTTTTCAATGCTTTTGAACTCCTGCTGACTTTTAGATGGCTTTTACTATTTCGGTTTAAATTGCAATAATAAGTTCTTAGCTCCCTTAAATTAGTTGTTTTAGAGTTAAATTGGAAGATTATTGAGTATTTCAAGAATTATAGATGGTTTGACTTGGTTGGGATTTTTTAGTTGACTTTTTGTTGACTTTTTCAAACGGTTTTAAAATGGTATAAGTATGTTCTTGACCTTTATTATAGTTTAAGCTTGAGGGAAAGTTGTGGATTTATAAGTTGTTGGAAGAAATATGTTGAAATGAGTTTTGTTAGATTTTGAAAGTAGTAAAATGGTTTGAGATTAAAGATGGTTAGAAATAGGATAACTAGTTGTTAATATCGGAAACTTATATCGTAAAAACTAGTAATTAGAACTCAATCATTAAAATGGATAGTTTGTGAACTTAAAGTTGGAGTAATGTTATAATGGGAACTTCGTCAAGTTATTTCGGGGAGTATAAATATGAGATAAAGTAAAGAAATAAGGCTATACATTAGTTATATATTATAAGTAGTACTTATAACTTGGAATGCTTGCTTAGGCGCTGATCATGGGAAAGATTCGTTGTTGGGATTATGTAGAGTTATATAGCTAGCCGAGCTTAGTAGTTATCTCTACCTGGTGTTTATAGTATGTATTTACTTGAATTGTGTGAGCTATGATATTATTTGTGTGATTACTTTCTAAGACTTATATATGTGAATATTATTGATTGTGAATGATATTGAGCATGATATTGTGGGAATTTTGTGTTATCTTGTTGATTGGATGTTGGAAGTTGAGTAGTTGAGCTTATTGGGAGATGTTAGTTGGAATCATAGGTGATTTCGATGTGTTTGAGTGAAGTTTTGAGGTGTAAGCTGTATCGATTTGGACTTGTTGATATTTAAGATGGGATTGTTGGTTGATTTGAGTATTAAAGGAATTACCTAAGAGTCGAAATATGTCAGGATAGGATCGCTCGATGTTATTACCGCATTCTCGGGTATTGAGTGTGTTGTTATTTCCCTCGCATTTCAGTATTGAGTGTATTGTTATTGCCTGCACTTTAGTATCGAGTGTGTTGTTATTTGCCTTGCATGCACGGCATGAAAGTGTCTTGTTCTCCCTGTGCTGAGGTTGTTTATATGCAGTTAGGAGCTTAGTGAGCTGGATGTGCGTATGATTCTCACGTTTTGTCTAGTTGTCAGAAGTTGTTGTTGCTTTAGTCATGTCTATCATGTTGTATTGATTTCCCGATCGAAAGTTGATTTTATTTCATGTATTTTGGCAAACCGATGTAAAGTATTTTGGGGAGTTTATGTTTTATGGATTGACTTGTGTGATTAGGTATCGCCATTTATGGATCGCTTTTTATTTAAACCGCTTTTAGGACTTTTTATCGTGAAGTTTCCATTTGTTTGAAAACAAGTTGTTTTAAATGAAGTCATCCATTGATTTGGTGACTCGTTCGTGACCATGATGACTTAACCTTCGGGCGGCTTTAATTGGACCGGCCGTTATCTCTACATTGCAAATGAAGACGAAATGAAATCGATTCCTCAAGCCAAGAAGCCTCACGTGAATGCCCCTTGAAAACTCTCCAATTATTTGTCCAACACTCAAACGATTTTGTACACACCAGGAGGGAATCGAATCCGAGAAATGAACTTGCTAGAGTTGTGAGGAACAAAATTGGAAGAGAAAATCTCTTCCAATTCTTGGAGAGGGGGGCTGCTTTTGAGAGAGGGGGAGGCAAGAGTTTTTTCATGAAAATGAAAAAACCTTGTCTCTTTCTTTAAATACCAAAAGCCTAATTCCCACCTGCTAAGGAACTCTAAGAAATCGCTAACTCTGCTAATTACACTCTATGGCTTCTAATCAAATAATGAGTCACTAGTGAGTTGTTCCATTTTAATTAACTTCTAATGTCAATTAAAATACTAACGAAGTCACTATCGGTCAACTTATCAAGTTATTCATCAATTTCAATTGCTTAATTGATTAAACTTGCAAGTTTAACCAATTGATGTTCATCAATATATATTTGACAAATATATATATATATATATATTGAGAGATACATCTCTCAATTTATAAGTCTCGTTTAATTTCATGCATGAAATATAATTCGAATATCACCGGGACATGTGTGTGGCTTTCAGGCTCGTATAATAGTAAGTTCTATAATAATAATAATTGACCAATTATTATAACGATTAATGAGTAAGATCGAGCAATCGCTCATAACCCCTTAAATTATCATGTAGGAACTCCACACTAGTAATATACAATTACTAAGGTGAACACTAAGTTCAAAGAATCACATTTAACCAACCGTAAATGAATTGATAATAATTGTCACAAATCGGTATAATAAAGAAAATCAATTTTCATTGATTTCAACAAACATAGACACCTAGAGGCAAGTTGCACCCCTAATGCTAAGCACCATGTCCACAAATAAAAGATTTCTTAGAGCCTCCACACCATAAAAGACATCTTCCTTGGAATAACATAGTGCCATTTGATGGAAAACAACGTGAGATGTGTCACTAGAATCCTTAAGAGAGAATTCCCTAAGTAGTCTTCCAAAGAAGCCCGCCCATAACATCCTCTTCGTAAACAAGTGCTATCAATCCTGTCTATATCCCAATCGTCATTACTCCAAACAACTCTAACCGCAACTTTTCATTGACTCCAAACTCATGATGAGGAGGGCCACTTCTCCAAGAGTCGGGGTTTAACTCCATAACTCCCAAATTTCAAGACCCAAAAGAGGTTCAATTCTCCAAGATCCTAAGCCCCGAGCAAGCTTTTTGAATATCCCGAAATGAGGAATGTGTAAAAACTATAGAAGGCTGATGCACTGCAATATTTACTCCCATAAATCTCCCCAAAGAGATATACCAAATCAACTTATACTAAGCTTTGCGTGAGTAGGCCCGATTGAGATCCTACCCTCATGTTTAAGCCCCCCTCACCACGTAGAGCACAAGCCCTCGTCTAAGTAGCCCATGGTTGCCCTTCTATAGAAAATTGTTAAAGAGTCGCTTCTATCTTCTTAATAACAAGGTTGGGTACCTTCATGGTTTCACATGTAGTAATGCTGGAAGTGTGGTCAAGTATTGCATTGTAGCAAGGTTATTCTACCACTCCACAAACAAGTTGGTGTCCCCGCTGCAATCTTAGTACCCTTGTAAATAGGAATGCCAAGATATTGAAATGGAAGTTTCTCCCTTCTCAACCCCGTGGCTTTGACAATCATGCTTGCTCGTAGAAGAAACCTTATGTATGTAATGCTCGGTGTTTTATCAAGCAATGACCGCCTCGAACAAGCTTTGATAGTGTGCTCCAACCAGCCTTGCACCTTTTGATAGAACTTAGTAACCATTACAAAAGCAATGGCCATCTACAAATGCAAGGCATGGAACACATAATCGAACTACCGAAATTGAATTGGCTGGATTCTCCTCATACCTATGCAATCCCCTTAGCAAGTATTCATGTGCAAAGGAAAGTGTAGGAGAAAGGGGTAACCTTGTTCTCACCCCTTGGTAGAAGAGAAGTAGCCTTGCATTTCACTATTGAGCATGATGGAGAACCAAGAATTATCAACACATCGCATAATCAAATCAATCCAAGCTGAGAGAATCAAACCTCAAAAGCACCGATCTAAAAAATCCCTAGGATAGCTTCTCAAAGCTTTAATATCATATCCAATTTTAAGAATTACATTCCTACCCCTTCCGCCTTGTTAATGCAATGTGTAAGTCTTAAGCAAGAAGAATGTTGTCCTCGAATTACCCTTCCTCAAAGTCGAAATGAGCTTGGGCAACAAAGAAGGTAAGCCTATTATTGAGCATTTTGGTGACTATCTGTTGACAAAGGTACAAAGCTTATAGGCCTATAGTCCTTCCAATAGTTGACACCATTATGTTTGGGGAAACAAGAAAACTAAAAGTAGAGGCGACACTGGGAGCCTATGCCCCTCGAGAAAATGGCACATAGCATGGTAAACATCAAGATCACAATCCCCCAACATGCCTAAAAGTGAATACACCATAGAACCCATATGCCCCACCAAAGACTCCTTTTATCCGTGGAGAAACAAACACTCTTTGACTTCCTCCATGGAAGGTGTAGCAAGGAGCATAGCATTGTCAAAGTCAAGAATCAATTGAGGGATTCAATCCACAAGTGTATCAACACGAGGATCTCTAGTTTTCCGGTCCCGTACTCCACCATGCACTGGCAACCACACTCTTTATCGCCAACCACTCACCATCGAATTCATGACCCTAGTAATAGTATATTCTTCCTCATCTTCTTCTTAGCATAGGAGTTGAAGTAGGACGTGGACCTATCCCCTTCTTAAAATCCAGCCTCTGATACCACTAATCTAAGACCAGATTCTTCCTCCAAAGGTCTTTTAACTTTATTAGAGCTTCAACCTTAAGTTGGTGTTTGTAACCGCTTCTAGAAGTTGCTCACAATCCAAGACTTCATCTTCTCGCTCTCGAGCCATCAGACAGTAAGACATTCCCAAACACCTCCTGCCCACTTCTTCAAGCATCCTTGAGCGTCTTAAGTTTGTGCCACAAAAACAAATATAGGATCTCCAAGCATTGGCAAGATCCAAATTATTAGCAATAGTTGCAAGAAAGTCCTCATGCTTCAACCACATATTTTGAAATCTCGAATGAGGTCCCTGTGGGCAACAAAGAACCCTCTACAATCAATCAAAGAACGGCGTATGGTCGAACTGGGCTCTAGCTAGGTGTTTGACACCAATGGAGGAAATTTATTATGACGCCTGAGTTCATCAACACTCTATCCATTCTCTTAAATTTAGGTCCTCGTGTCCAAGTGAGAATGGAGCTAATGTAACCACAAAGATCCTCCATATTGAAATATAATCATTATAGGGAGATTTTGTAGTATAAATTAGGAATATTCTTTACTTAATTGTCTGATTTCATAGCTGTTATGTAATTGATTTTATAGCCGTTGTAATTTAATTCTTTCCTTAATTAGCTAGCCTTGTATAGCATTAATAGTGTATAAATATGTAACAGTCTTCATCTATTTTAATACAAGAGATTATTCTCTCATATAGTGTTTATTCTTTATGGTATCAGAGCCTAGTTTTTCCTACACCTCCAATACCTAAACAACCATGTCCACAGAGACAAGTTTAAACTCAACCAATTCAGGCTCTCAAAACTCACAAACATATGAGCACGACACAGAAGCTCAATCCAAATCCATTGGCCTCACTTCCAGTCAAGATTATTCATCTATCAAAATCACATCTCATATTTTAGATGGGTACAATTACTACAAGTGGTCTCAATCTGTAAAAATGGTAGTTTGTGGGAGAGGAAAGCTAGGTTACCTTACAGGTGACTCGGCTGAACCCTTGATTACCAACTCCAAATATGAACTATGGCGGGCTGAAAATGCGCTGGTTATGTCATGGCTTATCAACTCAATGAATGAAGACATTAGCAGCAGCTATATGTCATTTGACACTGCAAAAGCCATTTGGGATGATTGTAAGGTTATGTATTCGGATGTGGAGAATACTTCACAAAAATTCGAAACTTTAACACAATTAAAGGATTTTAAACAGGGGAACTTATCTGTAACAAAGTATTATGCTGATTTGAAGAAAATCTGGCAAGAGCTCGACTTGTATGATGAACCAGATCCATTTTGCACCGACATAATGTGAAATACATAAAAAAATAAGATTCAAAGGATAGGGTCTACTTAATTCTTAATAGGTTTTGCCAATACCCCCATGAAGTCAAATGTAGGATTATTAGTAGAGATCCATTTCCGAGCACGGAAGAGGCCTTCTCTGAGGTCCGTCGAGAGGAAACCAGGAGGAGAGTAATGCTTAAAAAGGAAAAAAATTAACAACAAGGAAAAATCGCCTCATAGCCCAAAACTCAAAACATGAAGAGACAACAATGGCACTAGTCGCTAACCGGAATAGATTCACCAACGATCCAAGGGGTGGTCATAGGATCGGGAAGACTCAAAAGCAACACAAAAAAAATGGTCACACCAAGGAGGGTTGTTGGGAGCTCCATGGAAAACCAAATAATTGGACCCCGAGGAGGTCAGGCGACAGGCGAAACTTCTCCGGCGACTACCGAGGCGACAACAAAGGAAGTGGATTTCAAAACTCATGGGATTCCGTGGGCAATGTACTGCGGACGGTAAACAAGGTGGAATCGCAACACCTCAATTTCGCTAGCGAACAATCGGAATGTATTCGCACATCTCCACGTACCGCCTCCATCAACATCGGGCGGAGCTCGTGCTCTATCGCCAAAAAACCGATAACATCACCTCTAACTTTACCCATTGGATAATTGATTCAAGCAAAGAGCATATGACTTTGAATTTATCATCAAGTTTACTTTTTTCCCCTCAATTCTCATTCCCCTAAGATTAATCATCATCACTGGGGAAATAAAAAAGGCATAGTGCAAAATTGGACTTCATGGAATGAAACACCTAAGACATGTGCTAGAGAAAGTAGTAGGATGAAAGATGAATGATAAAAGATAGGAATTTGAACCCTTTTCCGTAGAACCCTATGTTAAAGTAGCTAATGGGTCTTCCATAATAATAAAGGGAGGGGGATATAGTATATATACAAATTTGATTTAAAAATATTTTATTTGTCCTGCACTGGTCTCAGAATTTAATATCTGTTAGCAAATTGACCCAGGATAATAATTGTATCGCCCAGTTTACCCCCAATTCATGTACCTTTCAGGATCGAATATCGGGGAAGACGATTGGCAATTCTAGGGTTCGAGATGGCCTTTACTTTTTTAATGAACATTTAAATTCTCAATTATGCTTATTATCTCGTACTTCGGAATATTCGTGTGTTTTTAATTCATGTACGGATTATGATATCTTTATTATGGCATTATCGACTAAGCCGCCCGAAGCTTTCGCATTTACAAAATTATTCCCTCGAATTATGTTCACATGATAATATGCATATTCAATGTGATATCCGTCGGGCTTGCAAAAATGATACCCTGCTCCACCCTCCCTAAGAGTTATCACCCCACGAAACCGCTTCTCTATTATTCACAATGACTCAGGGCCCCTCTAAATTAACGACATCAAATGGACATCGGTGGTTTATCACTTTTATTGATGATCACACTCGTGCCACTTGGGTTTACCTTTTAAAAAACAAAGCTGATGTATGTGAGAGTTTTAAAAAAAATTTCGCAATGATTCAAACTCAATTTCAAACCTCCATAAAAATTATTCGTACTGATAATGGTACCGAATTTTTTAACTCTACCTTAAACAACTTTTTTACGGATCATGGCATTATACATCAAAGCTCGTGCGTATATACACCCCAACAAAACGGGGTTGCTGAACGTAAAAATCGCCATTTATTGGAGGTTGCACGTGCTCTCATGTTTACTATGCATGTGCCAAAATACTTGTGGGGGGACGCTGTTCTTACCGCTGCTTATTTAATAAACCGACTTCCGAGTCGTACTCTGAATTTTAAAACACCTATTTCTTTACTTGAGTCCAAATATCCTCATATAATTTCTAGGAACCTCCCTTTAAAAACTTTTGGGTGTACTGCTTTTGTGCACATACATACACCCAATCGCTCGAAACTTGATCCCCGCTCTATTAAAACAGTTTTCATTGGATATTCTTCTACTCAAAAAGGGTATCGTTGTTTTTGTCCTCAAACCAAACAAATCTTTGTCTCACATGATGTGACCTTTTTCGAAAATTTCCCTATTTTTCGCTTCAGGGGGAGAGCACCATTGAAGCTCAAAACTGGTGGGGATTAAATGTCCCTATCAATTCTACCATACATCAAAATTTAGAAAATTCGGACAAACCCAAGGATGTTACATATGAAACTATAGACCCTAAAATAACTGAACCCAATGACATCACTCCTAAGGAGACTCAAAATGAAAGATTGAATATCCCCGACCTCCGTGTCTATACTAGGAGAAATGACACAATTTTACAACATAATCAAGAGCCTGAGCAATAATGATCTTCGATATTCATATTCCCCTCAGTAAAAGGAACCAGAACTAGACATCCAATTACAAAATTTGAAGCTTATACTAATTTGTCTTCTAAATTTCAGACTTTTACTGCTAGTTTATCTAATATTGTCAGTCCCAGAGATATTCAAGAGGCATTACAGATTCCGGAATGGAGAAATGCAGTAATAGAAGAGATGAAAGCTCTAAAAAAGAATCAAACTTGGACATTGACCAACCTACCCCAAGACAAGAAAGTGGTAGGCTGCAAATGGGTGTTTACAGTGAAATATAATGAAGATGGGAAAATAGACAGATACAAAGCCAGACTGGTTGCAAAAGGGTTCACCCAAACATACGGGATTGACTTCAGTGAAACCTTTGCTCCTGTTGCAAAGTTAAACACTGTTCGGATTTTACTCTCTCTCGCAGCCAATCTTGACTGGGAACTTCACCAACTAGACATAAAAAATGCTTTCCTAAACGGAGAGTTGGAAGAAGAGGTATATATGATACAACCTCCGGGGTTTGAACAAGGAAAAAATCAAGTGTGCAAGCTTCAAAAATCACTATACGGTTTAAAGCAATCACCCAGAGCTTGGTTTGATAGATTCTCCAAAGAAGTAAAAAGACTGGGGTACAGACAAAGTCAAGCAGATCACACCATGTTCATCAAACACACAGGTAACAGTAAACTAACGATTTTGATTGTGTATGTTGATGATATCATTGTTACAGGTAGTGATGTAGCAGAAATCAGACACATGAAGAGACTGCTAGCACAAGAATTTGAAGTCAAAGACTTAGGCATGTTGAAGTATTTCTTGGGGATGGAAATTGCAAGAAATAAGCAGGGAATATCGGTATCACAAAGAAAGTACACCTTGGATCTACTTAAAGAGACAGGGTTGTTAGAGTGCAAATCAAGTAGTACTCCAATAGAACTTGGAAATAAAGACAGAATGTTTCAAGGGGAACCGGTTGATAGAACAAGATATCAAAAATTAGTAGGGAAACTCATATACCTCTCACACACCAGACCCGACATTGCCTTTGCAGTCAGTCTTGTGAGTCAGTATATGCACGACCCATGTCAGGGTCATCTTGATGCTGTTTACAGAATTCTAAAGTATTTAAAGCAATCACCAGGCAAAGGGTTGTTCTACAAGAAGTCTAAAGATAGAACGATCAAAGTTTTTACTGATGCGGATTGGGCAGGCTCAATAGACGACAGACGATCTACCTCCGGATATTGCACCTTGGTCTGGGGAAACTTGGTTACATGGAGAAGCAAGAAGCAGAATGTTGTAGCAAGAAGCAGTGCCGAAGCTGAGTATAGAGCAATGGCACATGGAGTTTGTGAAGTAATTTGGGTGAAAAGAATATATGAAGAACTCGGCCTTGAATTCGATGGACCAATCCAACTTTATTGTGACAATCAATCAGCAATCAATATAGCTCACAATCCCGTTCAACACGATCGAACAAAGCATGTAGAAGTCGATCGACACTTCATCAAAGAGAAAATCGAAAGAAAGGTTATTAAGATCTCTCATGTTCCTACCGGACAACAATTGGCAGATATTCTCACAAAAGGATTATCAGAGAAACAATATAACAGCTTCTACAAGCTCTCGAACTCATCAACATCTACCGGGCCCAAATTTTGAGGGGGAGTATTGAAATATAATCATTATGTGGAGTTTGGTAGTATAAATTAGGAATATTCTTTACTTAATTGTCCGATTTGTTAGCTTGTTATGTAATTGATTTTATAGCTATTGTAATTTAATTATTTTCTTAATTAGCTAGGCTTGTATAGCATTAATATTGTATAAATATGTAACAGCTTTTCATCTATTCTAAGACATGAGATTATCCCTCTCATATATTATTTATTCCTTACTCCAACTTGCAATGGTCAATACAGTTGACAAAGTCACTCATTCCCCTCTGAGGCTTGCAGCCAAGGTACTCGGTTGGTGCAGCAATGGTGTTGAAATCACCCATGACAAACCAAGGGATACCATCGTCAGTCAATGCAGATAAGTTAGTTAGCTAGTTGGAGTTAGTTATTAGACTGGCAGTGAGCAAGTGACACGTGTCCCTTAGTGATAATTGGATGATAAAAATATCTTGAGATCAATCATTGTAATCATTATATAATCATTCTCATATCAATATAGAAAGTCCACTCTCTCTAGATATTTCCAATTTCCCCAATTATAAATCCTAGATCAATTCATCTTAATTCATTCAATTATGTCAAATAATATGGTGTTAGATGCTCAGATCGGTCTTGATCAGCAACCACCACGAACCTCCGGTGTTACGCCGCCGGTGTCGCCGCCCGAAAATGTTAATTCTTTGTTTACGAATGGAGATACTTTTCAGCTACATCACAGTGATCATCCTAATTACATTTTATGTACTTTATTGATAAATCAACAAACTTATCATCATTGGCGTAGATCCGTTGAAATTTCATTACAAGCGAAGAATAAATTTGGATTTGTTAGTGGACAAATTGAGCCTCCTGATGATCGGATTGCAACATCGTAGTGGGATAAGTGTAATAGTATGTTGATTTCCTGGTTGTTGCACTCGATTAAGCCGGAGATTGTTGAAAGTGTTATATATTGCACCACACTGCTGCAAGGATTTGGGAATAGCTATACAATCGATATTCTCAACCAAATAATGTTGGATTGTATCAAATGTAGAGAGATTTGGCGTTAATTTAGCAAGGAAATCGATCGATTTCACAAAGATTTCACCGCATGCGTGTTGTGGGATGAGTATTTCAATATGATTGAGGTTGATCGTGTTGGAACTATGAAATATTACATGTCATGAAAATGCTCGTTGAATAATTTAAATAACACAATCGATTTATACATTCAAGATTATAAGTTCAATATATAATAATTGTTGTACAATTAATATTTAGGATTTAGTGCTATCGACATTAAAGTTACGATTTCAAGCATTGTGTCCGCTTCATAATCTATATATTAAGATGATAATCATAGTTTAATATATTGCTGATATTGTCGATCCGTCTCTAGAGATCACACACAAATAGTAAAGCAAACTAATAATAATCGTATTATAACTTTCCGGGCTAAACATGAAGGAAATATTCTGGGCCAAATTTTATTTTGAGGAATGTTAGGCGGCTAGGGTTTTGGGGAGTGGGTTGGGTTGGCCTTTGGGCTTAGGCCCATTCATGAAATGAAATCTATAAATCTACAACCACCACTCATTATTAAATTGCTCATCATTCTTTTAACTTGAGAAGTAAAAAAAATTCTACACCCTCTCTAAAAGTCAGCGATGACGTCACCTATTTCGAAAGTCAACTGAGGTTACTCGGTCAAACGAGTCAACTCGTTGACCAAACCCGTTGATTCGATTCAAACTCGATTTGGCCCCGACTCCGCCCAAGGCTCGACCCGAATCCGATCTAAGTATCGACACGTGGCACACTTCAATTCACGTGTAGCCGTCAAAATCAATGAGAATTGGTTCCATTTATTATGCCCAAGTACAATCAGGTAGCAATTCATTTACTAGTCATTAAATGTGATATTCTAACTTAGTGTTCAAACTTAGTAATTGTATATTAATAGTGTGGGTTCTCATGATAATTTAAGGTTATGAGCCATTGCTAGATCTTACTATTAATCGTTATAATAATAGTACTGGTCAATTATTATTATGGGCCAACTTACTATTATCCGAGCCTCCAGAAGGTCGCCACACATACGTTAACGTTGAGTTATATTTCATGTATGAAATTAAAGAGAACTATATAATTGAGAAATGTATTTCTCAATTACAAGGGTTCTACATTTTATGTAGAATATCGATTGAACAAATAGAATCAATTAAATAGTCATTTAATTGGTTCGAGTAATTTTAGTATTTATCAATAACTTGAAAGATTATTGATATTGACTCATTACTATTTAATTAGCTTAATTAAATAGTTCAACTCATTAACAACTCATTAGTGCTTTCCTAACGAACTAATGAGTTAATCCAGTCAAGCTAATATTAACGGGTTGCTTATCGGGCTTGTTTTAAATCCTAGCCATATAAGCAAACTTTAGGTTTTTCTATCAACTTTTCACCAAACCCTAGTAGTCAGCTCCCCTTGGCCGAAATTCTCCCAAGAATTTTGGGGTTTTTCTGGTTTTGTTCATCCTTGTTTACTAGCATAGATTAGTTCTTGATTCAACCTCCTGTGTGGACTAACTAGAGAGATATCATACGATTGATATTACAACAAGGGAGCTGAGTGGAAGTCAAATTCACGTTGTGAATTTGAAGCTGTGGATTTTGGTGGAATTTACTCCAGACCGTAAGTCCTCTCGTTCATATTTAATTATATGTTTTTGTATTGAATAATGTAGTATGCACTTTGTCCCCGGAACTAAGTGGATTTGTATTTATACTATATATCTAGTACTTTCTTCAAGGGCATCATGAGCCACAAATTAAAGTTGCTTTACATTATTTATTTTATGCTTGTTTTGTGTTTTATCATTCTTATTTGATTAGTTCGCTCATATTTAATTGATAAATATATGATGAGAATAAATCACCAAGTTCTTGATTATTGATTTACACATGTGTTGGCAAGTTTATGATGATGTATTATCATATTTTTTAACATGGATTTTGTTTCATAAATTAAAAGGATCTATTTAATTGATTTGTTTCAAAACAGCTTTGTAAACGTGTTTGGGAGTGTAAAATTTTGTAAAATTAAACTCAATTTTTTCGAACCCGTGACACGTAGAAGATCTCCATTAAATTTTCATAATTTTTGGATTTTTTCTTAAGTGCCTCAAAAACAATTTTGAGATTTTTGACTCAAGCACTAATAATTAAATGAAAACTTTATTCAATGAACGACCAAGTGATTTGTTCAAGAAAAATTATGGAGTTTAAAGTGTTCAAATAAATTTTGAAAATTTTAAAGCCTCCAAAACGATTCTACAAATGAATTAAATTAAATCAAACCGAGTTAAATATGGTATTATTACTCATAACTGCCGAGCGACTCCGGGCGACTACGGGCGCCGTCCGTGTCGGACCTATGGGATTTGTTCAAGAAAATATGGTATTATTACCATAAAATGACGGTCGGACGACCTAACTAGGGCGGAGGGGCGGCGCCAGGTCGACCGTAGGCCGCCATAGGCCGGTCGTCCGAGCCCATTATGACGTGTGCCCTAATTTTGAAAACCCTAATTCCGAATTTATTCCTTATTTTGGTTTCCTAAAATTATGGGACTAGTTATATTTCGTTTTATTGATTATTTGTCATTTTAATAATCTAATTAATTGTAATTAATTATGTGATGACAATTAATTACTTCTTTATATTATATCTTTTTAAATTAATTTAAAAAGTGATATAAATAATTATGGTAACAACTTCATTACTTAATGTATTTTAGAAAATATTTGTGATGAATATTTTTCTATAATATGTATACGGTTAATAATTATTGGTAATACTATTAATTGACATGTGTATGATAATTGAGTTTATATTAATTAATTTGGCTGTGTAATTACATGGATTAATTAATTTGGATAATTACAAACATGCATTTTCCAATGCCATTTAAAAATATTTATTAAGTTCATTTATGTGATTTAATAAAGTGCTTATATTTTGTAATGGTGATTGAATGGAGGTATATGTATATGGCCCATTTTTATTTTTCTACCGCGAACCGTAATGTTGTAAATGACCTTCTCGAGTCATATTTCTTGTATTTATTTATTTATCGCTTTTACCACAAGCTTGCAAGTCGCCTAAGATGGGTTAGTATATAAATATTAACAAGTGAAGATATTGAAGATCATTTCACGTGGTGATACTTGGTGGACTCGTGATGGATCCGTAAGGCCAAGATACAAGAATTAGGACTTATGTTAGTATTTGATAAATACTTGTAATAGGTTCTAGGGGCCATATCGTATATCTCTTGAATGTGCATTACTTGTTTTATTTTTCATGTTGCATGTATTGCTTGATTATGTGTTAGTATGCATGAGTAAATGAAAACAAAGTAATAATAATCTCACCAATTAAAATTTAAGCAAAGTATCAAGCCAATTTTAAAAGCTAGGTAATCAATCGCATCAATTGGGCACACTGCGATGGCGGGTGTTACAATGTTGCATTTGATATGACAATGGATCATGTTGAAGTGATTTCCACTAACGCTGTGGGCTGTGATGATCAATCCAAGTAATGCCTTGGTTTAATTGGTATGCTTAACCTAAGTTTTCGGAGATACAATGTTGGGTAGCATCCTCGTAAGTATGCTAAATGACACAAGAGTTATGTAGTTTTACATAATTGGTTGACAACCTACTATTATAACCGGATTCAAAAATGCAGCAAAGGTTAAGCCGCTTGAATTTAAGTGTACAGGTCTTGGATACTAATATATTTCTCGTGAGATTCAAGTATTAGTATTTACTTTACAATTTATTTGTGCGTTTTTAGCATGATAGTTTACCGAAGTCTCGTTATTTTATTTACTTATTCTTGTAGAATTAATATGGCTACCACTATTGCTACTTAAGAACTCGCTCGCCAAAGACTTCAGAAAAGTGCAAGCCGAATAACTCGAATTTTGACGAAAGGGCCTCAAACTTGAGAATCATTCTCAAGCAAGAGAGGATCAAATACGTGTCAACAATAAGGTTCCCTGCTGAAACCTAATGATAGTGCTCCCATCGAAAAAGGGATCCCACAAAAGCACAAGTCCGATGGCCGTGGATGTCCAATGTCTCATGCTTAAGCAATATGGAACCTTCTGCTCCAAATTCAATAGGAAAGGTGGCAAAGATATGACATATACCTAAGAACTTGAGTGAATTATTCGAAAAGGAAGCTAGAACGAGATATGACAATCGCCCGTGTTTCCTCGTGGACAAGAAGTCGGGGAACGGACAAAGCCGCAAGCCCTCATATCATTAAAATGATTGGCTCGGCTCACGACTAACGCTCTTGGGCACCAAGGTTCTCCAAAGAACCGGCCGCGGATCTCATCCTCGAAGTCTCTTCCGCACAAATTTCTCGCTTGTCATGAACTTCAATATGCACAAGTTTGAGTTATCTCTAAACGAATCGCATAAGATGATCAATGGTATCGCCGAGACGAACCTCGGGTAAAGACTAAAACTTACTCCTTCGCTTTGGTGGTCCAAACAAGAAGAATTGGCAAGACCAAGGGTTCAAGTAATCCTAAGGTTGCCGGAAAGGGAGGAGCTAGGAAGGATGACAAGTGTCATTATTATGGAAACCCTCGTCACCGAAGTCGACTCAAGCAGGAAGTTCATGTATTGATAGGAAGAATGGTCTCATGACCGGGCCAAATTTATAGGTATGTATGTTATCAAGTTTGTACAACTTCTAATTCTACTGTGGGTGCTGACACTCGGTGTATTTCTACATTTGTCGTATTATGTGAACTCAAGTCAGAAGACTGGAAGAGGGAAATGGATTCGCGCGGTGGGAAATGGCGCCAAGGTCATGCCCTTGCAAGAGATTTAATTTGCTTTTGAACTTATCTCCGGTTTACTATGTACCCCGCAATTTGGTGTGAATATTATTTCTATTTCGCTTTGAATAATGATGGCTTTTTCATTTTCAATAGATCCCGATGAATTTAGGATCAGAATGTGGTAGTATTTGGTACCGCCTCCTTCAAATGGTCTATACGCTTAGACATGATTAATGAGTCATATAACATAAACTTAAACGGAATAAGCCTAACGACTTAAACCAAACATACCTACGGTATCGTTGCATCAAGGTCACATTAACGAGAACCGAATCAAGAAACTCACCCGGTGGAATACTTGAAGGTTTCGATTATGAATCATACGATAAGTGTGAGTCTTGCCTTCTGGGCAAAATGACCAAAATGCCTTTCACTGGCTTAAATGAAAGGGCAAGTGATTTATTGGGGATCATACACACTGATGTATGTGGGCCAATGAACACATCTGCAAGAGGAGGTTATAACTACTTCATTACATTTACTGATGACTACAGTAGATACGGTTTTGTGTATCTGATGAGACACAAACACGAGTCCTTTGAGAAATTCAAGGAGTTCCAAAATGAAGTACAAAACCAATTGAACAAGACAATAAAGATTCTCCGGTCTGATAGAGGTGGAGAATATTTGAGTCACGAGTTCAATACTCATCTTAGAGAGTGTGGTATTGTTTCACAACTCACTCCAGCAGGAACGCCACAAAGATAATGGCGTGTCCGAAAGGAGAAATCGAACCTTATCTTGACATGGTTCGATCTATGATGAGCCTATCTCGATCTACCGCTTAATTTCCGGGATATGCACTCTAAGCGGCACTTACCTTAAAACAGATAACCAACCAAGTCACAGATAAACTCCCCATGAACCGGGGTGGGTTCGGGAAGATTCCTAAGTTGTTTTCTAAAGATTCGGGGTCGCGAAGCTTATGCTATTAAGATTAACAAAAAGATAAACTTGCTTCAAATCGATAAATGCTATTTCATAGGATATCCAAGGGAAACAAGCTTGGTTACTACTTCAATTCGAAGCAGAGAATAAAATTACCGCTGTATAGGAGTATTCCTTGAAAAGGAATATCCGTCTTGTATGACTAGAAGTAATGGTGTTCATCTTGATGAAGCCTGCCGATGAAGTCAATATCGATGCATCTAATGCAGGCATCCGACACACCACAAGAATTGGAACCTTCTTTCATGAAGACCTGGCTCTGGATCCACAGAAAGTCAGGGAAGAACCAACCCTTAGGAGATCCAACAGTGGATTGCCACGAACTGCAGTGTCGGGTATGGTGAAGCTTTAACACAGAGTGACGAGCCCACTTTACAAAGAAGCAATGAATAGCAAGGATGTCGACAAATGGCAAATTGCCATGCACCGAGATGGATTCTATGTACCAAAAACGAGGTTTGTCCTTGTTGATTTACTCAAATGGGGCTCGCCCTATTGAATGTAAATGGGTATTTAAGAAGAAACATGATAAAGATGGAAACGTTGATGTTTTCAAAGTTAGACTTGTAGCGAAAGGTTTCAAACAAGTTCACGGGAGTGGCTATGACTTAAAACTTACTCTGCCAAAGGCTATGCTTAAACTATCCGATAATCTTAGCTATTGCCGATTTCATGACTATGAAATATGGCAAATGGATGTAAAGACCGTCTCGAATGGAAATTTAGAGGAAGATGTGGCTACGGTACAACCTCCAAGCTTTACATGTCCTAAAGGACCTAAGAAGGTATGCAAGTTGCAAAAGTCCATTTATGGTCTTAAGCAGGCATCCCGCAGTTGGAATCTACGTTTTGATGAATCAATCAAAGAGTTTGGTTTCATCAAGAACGAAGAAGAATCTTGTGTATACAAGAAGGTAAGTGGGAGTTATAAACATCTATAGTCCTCCGTATTGCCGAGATGATATTACTCTATCATTGGAAACAACGATACAACTGGCCAAGGATTGGCCAAAATGTTTCTCAATGAAGGACTTAGGCGAAGCACAATATATACTTGGAATAAAGATCCACCGGATCGAGCTATGAGGCTGATTGGACTTTGTCAGGATACTTATGTGAATAAGGTACTAGAAGGTTCAACATGAGTAATTCCAAGAAGGGTAATCTCCCATTTGTATGGAGTTCAACTCAAGAGACAAAGGTCCCAATTACTAGCCAGATGAACAGTAATGAAGGACATACCTTATGCTTCTCGCTATAGGATCCATCATGTATGCTATGTTGTACCAGACCCGATGTGTCTTATGCACTAAGTGTAATCCACAAGAGATACTAAGCTAATCCGTGAAAGCCACCGGATTTGGCAAAGGAAGTGCATCTTGGAAGTATCCGAGAAGAACTAAAGATGCTTTCTTGCATATGGTGGAGACATGAGGAGTTGGCAAGACAGTATACACCGACGCCGCTTTTCAAACCGACAGACGACTATCGCTCCCAGCCTCTGGGGTATGTAATTTGTCTCAACGGTGGAGCAAAGACTGGAGGAGTTCCAAACAGTAGGCATCAAGGTCGATCTACCACGTAATCTCGAAGTACATCGCAAAGATCTCAAGCCGCTTAAAGAAGCATGTTGATAAAAGGTTCGTGACCCGAACTTGGTGTGGTACTCTAGGATTGAGGGACCAAGGAGTTGCTTTGTGACACACACTGGGCAATAGCTCAAGCTAAGAAACCCCGAGCACATCACAACTCCAAGCACGCACTCAGAAAGTATCACCTGATTAGAGATATGCTTGATAGAGGTGATGTCAAAGTATGTAAAGTAGAAACAGAGGCTGATCTCGCCGAATTCCCTTCACTAAAACTACTAAGTCGCAGTATGATGAGCATGTACGAACATAGTCTCGTATGCATTGCCGTTGGTGTTAGGTTAGCGAGCCGCATGTATCTATTAGTTAAGTGTGAACATATATTTGAATATTATTGCTTCTTATATTTTTAATATTTGTTTGCTATGACTATATGTTTGAATTACATTACACATACATGTAGTGTAATCTCGATTTTGAAGGAAAGGTTAAATCCCTAGGTTAGTCTATGTTTTGTGAGAGGTAAATACGAATCAGCACTACACCTCTTCAAGCCTAGAAACACAGATATTAAAAGGCTCAGTCGATGCCGATAGTTAGGCGATAAGCACTTTACATGACTAACATGGTGTTTTGATTAAGGATCAAGATCGATCACGTTAGCTCGCAGGACTGTGATCATCACGCTGGCCGGTCTGGGTGACTGGGAGTCGGTATGACCGAAACGAATTCATAGAAGATATGTATATCTCGTGTCCTATGACATTTGTTTAGAATTTTAGGTTCACAATTCTGTGACCTACTATATAACTATCTCAGGTTATACAAGCTCGTATTTGACTATGACCAAACGCTCCGCCCTTTAAGCGGGATTATAACGGCATATGCTGGGTCACACAAAGAGTATAGCGATAGATGTTGATATATTGGGAGGGATTTGTCCGGGCCCTGATATACAAAGGTGTATGTTTATATATCGGGTGTTTCATGACACACTTCTATGGTTAGCCTACGACTAGAGATCGCGTGATAAAGGAATTGTAAGATAATCGCCCAAGGGCAGCCGGGGTATCGGGAAATCAATGAGAATTGGTTCCATTTATTATGCCTGCGACAATTGAGTAGCACTATTTACTACTGGTTAAATGTGATTATCGTAACTTAGTGTTCAATTTAGTAATTGTATATTACTAGTGTGGGTTCTCATGATAATTTAAGGGGTTAAGGAGCGATTGCTAGATCTTACTATCAATCGTTATAATAATAGTAATTGGTCAATTATTATTATTATACAACTTTACTATTATCTCAGCTCTGTAAGGTCACACACATACAAAGGATGTTGAGTTATATCATGTATGAAATTAAAGAATCTATATAATTGAGAAATGTATTTCTCAATTACAAGGGTTCTATGAGCTTTATGTAGAATATCGATTAAATAGAATCAATTAAATAGTTATTTAATTGGGTTCGAGTAATTTTAGTGTTTATCGATAACTGGAAATATTATTGATATTGACTCATTACTATTTAACTAGTTTAATTAAATAGTTCAACTTCATTAGCACCATTAGTGTCTTAACGAACTAATAGAGTTAACGAGTCAAGCCAATACTTAACGGGTTGCTTATCGGCTTCATTTAACCTAGCATATATATAAGCAAACTTTTAGGTTTTTCATCATAAGTTTTTAAAACTTTTTCACCAAAACCCTAGTAGCCGCCCCTTTGGCTTCTAAATTCCCAAGAATTTTGGGGTTTTTCCGGTTTTGTCTATCCTTGTTTACTAGCATAGATTAGTTCTTGATTCAACCCTCCTCGGGTGTGGACTAATCCAGAGATATCATACGATTGATATTACAACAAGGAGCCGAAGGAAGTCAAATTCAATGCTTGTGAATTTGAAGCTGTGGATTGGGTGGAATTTACTCCACGACCGTAAGTCCTCTGCTCATATATTTAGTTATATGTTTTGCATTGAATAATGTAGAGTGCACTTTAAAGCATCCCCTGAATTCAAGCGGGATTTGTATTTATACTCCTATATCCATAGTAATTTTCTTCAAGAGCTACTGCCAGTCTCAAGGGGCCACGCACCACGCCCCTACCACGCAATGACGCCCCTTCGTGATACGGGCAGTAGGATATGAGCCGAAAAGAGGCACACACGCTCAAACCAGCTTGAACGTGTGGGCCACGCATTTGGCCCATTTTTCGAGCCGCCTCAGACGCTGGGGTCATGGGTCGGGGTCCGTACTCGCTTGTTGGGTCAAGGTTCTAATTAGCCTAATTCGATGGTCCACCTTGCTTGTTTAATAAAGTTAATCGAAGCTGATTGAGCCAAACTTAATTCTTGATGGATTTTTTTCTAAAATTGATTTATTAGAAATCAATTGAATTTTATTAATTTAATTTCTTATTGAACGTTATTTTAATCAATTATATTAACCACATTAAAATTAATTCTAATGAGATTAGATGAAATTCAATTGTTTATTGGAATCAATTGAAGATAATAGATTTAATTAATTAAATTCTAATTACGATTAGGTTTAATTATAATATTTCGAAATTGATTTATTTAATTTAGAGACCTATGATTATGAGATAATTAGAATTTCAAATAATAACATAACTTAGAAATTAATCATCATAAATGTAAAATATTACTCTCTTCGTTCCTTTTTACTTCTTTTTCAAATCCAATTAAATACTTACAAGAAGAACATTAACACAACAATAATCATATGAAAAACAAGCTAAACCACTGCGATGTCCCCACGCATAAAATTGGAAAGTTGGAACTAAGCAAGGATATTACAGTGAATAGATGGATTTTCTTGAAAGCTCTGTATCCAATCTCCAAATAATGCAAATAGGCTCAGAAGTAGTACAGTGAACGTCAACAATATACATCCATCCAATAAAACCAAAATGACACTCCAAATTAATGGTAGAGCCATATAGAACAGTGTGTACTGTGTAGTCTATAGCAAATAGTTGCCACACTACAACCTACTACGAGAGAGCACCACAAGCCCACCCACTACATAGAATTTGCACCCCGCCATTAACGGTTTGGTAGGAGATATATTAATTGCTGGTAAAAATTGAAGAAATCTGAATGTTGGATTTCCGGCATCACGTCGAACCGCTATTAATTGCCACTACCGAATTGAGGCCACAGACGGCTGTTATCGATCCAAAACAACGGTCACGATAAAGAGGCGAGTCCAGAAAGGTACAAGAAAGCAAACATAAAGTACAAAAAAGAACAGGAAATACCACAACGGGGGCGAAGGTTAGAGACATGCATTGGCAAATTTATGTATTGTGTTGATTTGGGCATGTAAATTCTTTAAATCACTATATTCTTCATATATATACTATCCATTTTCCAACGAATGCACCATCATATGAATCCAATTTTGAAGAGTTCCAGCAACAGTGAAGGCTGGAGGAATCATTTACTTAGACACACAGTAAATCATATGAATGAGTTACTATAGAAATCACCTCCTCAACTCTAACAAAACTAAATGTAAATTGAGGAATTAATCAAACAATATACATAAGTGAAGAATATTAATGATTCAAATTAAAGTCTTACAACGGATATTTGATTTTACAACACTAAAACTTTTTATCAATTTGAAACACATAAGCGGTTTCAAGAATGATCATCATAATAGTATACTCTAACTACTGAAGAAGTGAATCTAACTCAGAGTCAAGACAGAAGAAATGCCAACTTGAACCATTAAAAGCTCGATAATAATCATCAAACTCTGCACTGATTCGAACTTCAGTGGTGAAATTTCGGATAGCCAAAATATGTTTTCTTGGTTTGGAAATAGTTGAGGTGTTGCACAATGACATATATTGTTCATATTCATCGAAGCTGTTCCCGAATAATATAGTACGATTCAGCATTTCCGATCTCCAGTTTGCTTCCAAAAGATTTTCATACAACTCTGCCTCGCAATGTGGCATGAAGAAAAACGTTGGTCTCAGAGCCTGACGCCTACCTTGTTCATTTAATGATAAAACAGAACAACCTAAAGAATCCAGTACCTTAGACTCTATCAAAGAAATAATTGGATCAAAAACCTCTACCTCCCCTATCCACCCAAAGTTCCTCTTCATCAAAATTACAACACCGAGCTGCAATCTAGGAGGATCATATGATTCAATGCTGCCTATGCCATACACTACCATTTTCATACTAGATTCTGAACCCAACAAGTTAATAATCCGATTCAGAAATTCAGTACTTTCCATTTGATTCAATAACGATTTCCAGAATTGAGAGTTTTCAAGTTTCTGGATGCAAACATCCATCTTATGCAATAATCTCCTCTCTCTTTCAGGGTTTGCATCAACATCTTTCGGAGTCCATGTATGAACTGGTGCTTCATTTTTAGATAAAACATACTTACTTCCTTTCGTTTTCTGTTTTCCCCGACGAGGCAACACAATAGTCCACTCATCCATTGCATCAGATTTTTCCATTCCTAGAGTATTTGTTGGTGCAACCATAGCTCCTAGGTCAAAACCGAAATTCCAAACTGCAGATTAAGAAATATAAGCACAAAGTTGAGCAAAGACAAAAATTTCAAGTTCATTCCACCATAGTTAAACTTAACCCATAATATAAATGCAACTCAAATCACCCAAATTTGAGAAAGTAAACCACACAATCGCAAACGCAACGATGAACACAATAATAATGAATATGATAAGTTATAATTTAACCTCGCAAGTGCACGAATCGTGCAGTAGTATATTTATAAAACAAGTAATTAAACTATCCTAGAGAGAAATATAAACAGGAATTAGATTTTGTAATTAACTAACTAAATGCATAAATAAAACAACTAGAGTAAATATATTTTTGGTTTGTTGGGAAAAAAATTTCATCAATACAATTGCAGCTATATATTTATAATCTAAATTACCAGCTATTTCTTTTTAACCTTCCGGTCTAAAATATTATATTTTCCTACAATAATCATATAAAGACCGAAATCAAGTAATTAGTCATATTTGTCAATTAATTAACCAAAACAATCAATTTGTGAGTAATAAATTACCCAAAATCATCCTAAAAACTATGACAAATATCAACTAATCAAACTCCTCCACACTTAAGTCATTACTTGTCTTAACTAAACACAATTTAATTTATAAATCATGCAATACAAGTCAAAAGATCTTTCACAAGGTTGTAATGAGGCTTGGGTAATGTGGTAGGAATTATTTGGTTCTGGACTTAAAATGATGAATCATGAAATCTAAGAAATTCATCAAGTGCAAAACGAGATTCACATTCCATTTTCACAACTTAGAACTCTATCACATTTTAGCTCAATTTATCATCACACTCAACCATTCACCCTACTCTTCTTTTCCTTTTCCTGACTTCAAGGTACTAGACCCTGAACAATATAAGAAAGAATATAATTCTTTTTTTCTTTTTTCTTTTTAATTATGGTCTAGTAACTCTATTTACATTTATATCATCAAATTCCCCCACACTTATATCTTTGTATACACACCACAATAAAAACACATATTCAATAACGCAAATGACGAATCTAATAGATATCAGAATCCTTAAGTAGGTTCAATAATGGATAATAAAGAAAATAAGGCTTTCGGCTCATTCAATGTGGTTTAAACAACAAAGAGGTCCAACATAAGGCTCAACGAGGCTTACTAAGGGATTAATAGAAGGTTGGCTTTATGGCAAGAATGGGGTAATTGCTAAAATGTCTTCATCATCCTTATGCGTGCATACAATAAAAATAAAAAAATAAGGATTCAAAACAAGTTCTGAAGAATTGCATCAAGTACGAGCATCACACAAGAACGAACATTGAAGGTACAAAAACTCACAATGTATAGGTCATCACTATCTATATCCTCTGACAATATGCAAGCAAAGCGACTCAAAATATACTCAATCAAACCCTTTTAACCTCATCTAATTTACTAAAGTCTCTTACATGCATCATATATTTCATTATCAACCATCAACAAAGGATAGACAATAAGTTATGAAGACAAGTAATTCATTTATCACTCAAAGCACAATTTGAAGACACATAAACAAAGATTCAAATTCATTCCCCCCACACTTCAACACAACATTATCCCGAATGTAATACATAATACCCAATAGCGAAAAATATAAAACAAATCCCACATTAAAAATTAAACACAATAATAATGGACTAACACAATAAAAAAATAACAATAAAAATCTGTTTTTTTTAATAAAGAAAATGAAAATAAAAACGAAATTAATTAGCACCAACACATACTACTAATAATACTGAAAAATAATAAAATAAATAAAATAGAAATAAACTAAATTGTGTAAAGAAAACAGAAAATAAACCTAATTGACTCAAAAATTAGGGGGTTTAAGTGGGGATAACTTGAGGTGGCCGGAGAAGGGTCGGTCAAATTGGTTCAGATTTGGGGAGGCGGCACAAGCAATGGGTGGTGGAACCAGTGGTCGCCGGAGTTGGTGGCTCAGGCTGTTCAGATTTGGGGAGTCGACGGAGGTCGCCGGAGTTGGGGGAGTCTCGGTCAGAGGTTGGTGGCTGCAAGGTGGAGTGGCGACTCAGAGGTTGGGTGGTGGGTTGAGGTGGAGAGGAGAAAAGAAAGGTTGGAGAAGAGAGAAGGGAGGCGAGGAAGAAAGAAAAATTAGGGTGGGACCTAACGTGGGATTCCATAGCTGTTATACACAATACGCAACACTATACACAATAACTGTAATGCGAACTTTAAATTTAAATTTTAATACCCTCGGTCTCCACGAAACTTCCTAATTACTACACCTCATAAAAAGAAAATAATTATTTCATATCCTAACCCAACACTATTTGGGTTTGTGTATAGTATCCATGATGAGTTCCCTATGTCACCGTAACGCATTAATAATTTATAAAATGACTATTTTACTCCTAATTGAAGCTTCTTTAAACACTACACTTGCAAATAGGGGGGCTGAAATAGTAATTACACACTTAAAAAAAACAAGCTTATTGGCTTAGACCCCCCCTGAACTATGATTTAATTTTTCTAAAGTTTAAATACATTCTATCACTTTAGTGTTGTGACAAAAATAATCATTTTACTTTAGTGTTAGAAACAAAATAGTCATTTTATTGTAACAAAGTAATTTCAATGTGTATTTTAGGGGTAATATAGTCATTTCACTATATTGTAGTGAAACAGTAGGGGTGAAATAACCCGTTACGCTTAAACCTTTAAAAAATATGTTAGTAGATCGCTTTGGTAGTGGGACCCTAGATAGTATAAATACTTTCGGAATAAAATAGATATACCGAGACGAGTATTAAATGAGTAGTATTGTGTTACACGGATAATATATTTAGGTTCAAGTTACTAAATTTTATGACAAAAGTGGAGAAATAAAGAATTCATACCAAACGAGGCATAACTTTTACTCTATATTTATCCCTTAAACCCAAAATATCTCCCCATCCTTATCTCTTCCCCCTCTTGGCCGAAATCATCATCATCATCTTCATCACCATTTTATTTTTTTTCTTTTCTTTGTCTTGTGAAGTTCTCATAATAAAAAATTTAAGCTTTAGTGTTCCTACTATAATCTAAGTATCTAAGGTATAAGGATACAACTCTTAAGATCTTCCTTTTCATGTCTTAGAACATCTAGATGATATGTTATGTTGTTTTATACCTTGAAAAGTTAGTAAAAAAAATGAATACTTTATTAACGATGAATCTTTATGTAGTTTAAGGTAGATTTGTAACCATATTTTGTTATGACCAACATATTGGAATATTTTTAGGAGTATATCATTGAGAGATAGCTATATTATGTATGGGTTTGATTTTGTTCCTATTTAATCTCAGTTTTTATATAAGAAATAGGAAATAAATAGTAAATATGTTCCAAAAATTATAAAATTCTATTTTTAAGTGTTGTCATATGGAGTTGACCTATGTAAGAAGATTTGATTTTGAAGTTGTTTTGTATTTATTATAAAATTTTGGAAGTTAAATGGTAGAAATGATATTTAAATCAAAATAAATTATTTCGAGATTATAAATGCGAAGTTGTATCTTTTTCAAAAAACCTTGAAGGTACGAAAGATAAAATATTCAAAGTTTGGAAATTTTAAAGTTGATTTGATATTTATTTTGAATTATGAGATGTGGAATAATAATCGGGATTTAAATGGAGAAAATTATATTTTTATGCTATAAAAATATTCGGGCAGTTTTGTTGGACCATTCTACTACATTTTGAACTAGGATCATTATACCGGGATTGTTGGATTATCTTTGATGTTTATTTGAGGTTTAATAGATAAAAAGGGAGATTATAAAAGGAAAGTAAAATAACGTATATAATTGATTTGGATAGGAGTTGAGCCCGGACCTGGCACGTGGACTACCTAGAGATATTTTAGTTTTTTTTGCTCGACGTGAGTACAAATCTCACGATGGAAACCTTTCATATATATTATGATTATATATTTGGTATGTGTGTGTCATGTGGTTATATTGAAATGTATATTGAGTTATTGAGATTGATGTTATGAGATTGTTGTGAAGTTGTTGTGATTATACTACGAAAGTGTTATGTGTGTGTTTGTGTCATGTGTGGTTGTGTATTGCTTGTGGTTGTGTGTGTGTGTATTCTTTTTCAGTTGATTTAGGGAAGAAATGATATATATACATTGAGGGGTAGCCTCGATCGAGAGTTTGGTGTGATACATTGGAGGGGGTGCCCCAGATGTTTCGAGGTTTGTGTGATATGCATATTCGTGGGTAGCCTCGGCCGGGAGGATTGTGATGTATATATATGTGTTGAGATGTGTATTGGTGGATGCGGTTGGTGGGATAGATGTGGATGGAGGTTTTGATGTTATGTATTTTGTTGGACTAACCATTATTGATTGTGTTGTTTTATTTGAATGAATATTTGATTATGCGTTGTTGGTGGTTATGAATATATGTGTGGAGAGTTATGTTGATCTCGTAGTGATGTTGAATAAGAAATTGCTATGTAATTTGAGAGTAGTTGTTCATTGAGTAGTCTTATTAATGGTTATACATATGCTCTTATATATAAGTATGATTATATGTGGTTGGATATCATTCGTGGTATTTGTATTCACTAAGCTTCGGCAGCCTTACTCCCCTATTCTGCGGGCTGCTTTTATGCATAGGTTTCTAGGAGTGACGTCAAGTTGTCAGGAGTTGCGTTGACAAGCGACGGAATAAGATCGTAGGTGAAACGCGTGTATAGAAGTCCTTAACAATCTTTCTCCTATTGTTTCCTTTTGTTATATTTTCTAGAATCTCGCATGTTGTGTATCGAGGTCGTACGTGACCACAATATTATGATGCATATGAGACTATGTTGTGTATTGTTTGGTTGTATTATTCAGGTTGATGTATGTTTATGTTGATGATGTGTTTTAGGGGTGTGTTGTTAGTTCACCACGATGGACTAAAGAGTATTATTATTATTAATATCAAATGAAGTCATTTTATGTTGTTATCCATCGATTGGTGACTCTGGTGTACAGGTTGTTGATGATCTTAACCTCAGGGCGGCCGAATTCAAAGGGCCTGGCTACAATTTTGATATCGGTTTCAGGTTTAAGGTCTTTATGGTGTCTTGTGTGGTTATGTGCCTAGATTTATAGTTGTTGGGGAGTTGGTGATATTTGAATCTTCTAGTGGAGTCTAATATTTCCTTTCTCGATGGGGATCGTAGGATCAAGCCGAGGATGCCACCACGTAGTTCATTCGCTTGGGGTGTTGTGAGAGGTACACAAGAGGTGCAGAGGAGTCAAAGTAGAGGTGCTAGAGGAGTGTAGAGGTGCAAGAGATGCGTAAATGTGGGATAGCATTGTAGGCGTGACGTGGGCCTAGTGTGTAACAAAAAGGTTTCGGGTAAATGTTAGATGGAGATGAGAGATAATATTAGTCGCCGACAGAAGTAGAGCTGGGCAGAGCAAACTATTTGACTGCTTTCCAAGCCGGGAACCCCGCCAAAGTTTGCTGGAGCTGATTCCCCTATCCAGGCATTAGAGTTCATCCGAGATTTGGAGAGCATATTTGAGCCTATGGGAATTAATGGAGAGTTGAGGACCACATTTGCAGTTTATAGATTACATGGTGGAGCTCGAGATTGGTGGGAAAATGTACACAGATCTTTGGTTGCGGCTGGACAGACACCGGTGATGTGGGATCAGTTTGTGGAACTGTTTCGAGAGAGCTTTTGTCTTAGAGTGCACATGTCGGCTTTAGAAAGAGAATTGATCCAGCTTAAAACAAGTAAAGTAAATATAAATGACTATGAGAAAAGATTCAGTGATCTATGCCGCTACTGCAGGGTAAATGCTGGGGCGGGAGAGGGAAGAGAATCGAGATCTGTGGACGGATGAATTGGGAGATCCGCACGAGATTGTCACTCAAGAATTATGCAACCTTTCATGAATTATTGAATGATGCTTTACAGGTAGAGATGGAGTTGGCTGAGTGTCAAGTTAGTGGGGAGAAAAGAGGAAGACATGATGTTTCTAGGATGGGTGGTCAATCAAGTTCTGGGTTCCAAAGTGGACGTCTATCATAGTTGCTAGCCATGCCTGCAGGCCGGCTCAAGGCCCCTACTACTAATTCTCAAATTAGCACCGCCGCTCGCTGCGTCTGTGTCTTTTAGTCGGTTCGGAGGATCTCAAAGAGGTTATCAGGGGAGGCAGACTAACAATGAGTGTTTCCGTTATGGTAGACCGTCATGCCGTGGAATACCGCGTGACGTAGTTGTGGTTTGTTATCGGCGTCGCTGTGAAGGAGACATTGTTGTTAATTGCCCCTTGTGCGTGTTACCGAAGCACAGCAGCCATTTACTCCAAAGGCAAATGGTAGAGGAGTTTATCAAGGAAGTCGTGGAGGTCGGTTTGGTGGTAGGGGAAACTCCGGACGTGGAGTTGGAAATAGTCAGGGTAGTAATACTGCTGGAACTAGTCAGGTGGCGCTGAACCGGTGCCGGTCGCATTTGCGAAGCATCTAAATAGAAGCTGTGATTCTCCCAGAGTGGTGACAGGTACTCTAAAATTATGTGGGTTAAAAGCTAAAGTCTTATTTGATTCAGGAGCTACTCATTCATTCATATCTCTGAAATTCTCCCAACATATTCCTATAACTCGAAATTCTTATACCACTTAATTCTATCGCGAGTAGGAAGTCTAAGATTGAGATGAGTACTTAGAAACTGCCCCTTAAGTATTGGAAATCAATGTCTGGAGATAGATTTACTTCCTTTGAGATGAATGATTTTGACCTTATTTGGGATGGATTGGTTAGGGAGGCATCATGCAAAGGATAGATTGTCATCTTAAGAAGACCTGAAATATCTAGTCCTAAAATCTATCTTTTCCTAGGTGATAGAAAAATTCTTTCCTCTTGTCTCATTTCTGCTTTAGTTGCCTATAAGATGTTGAGAAATGGATGTGTTGGTTATCTTGGCCATGTTTCTGACACAAGAAATTAGGAGATCGAACTAAGAGAGGTGCATGTTGTGAAGGAGTATGTTGATGTGTTTCCTGAGAAGTTGCCAGGACTTCCTCTTGTACGAGAGGTGGAGTTTTCTATAGAATTACTTCCTAGTATTACTCCGATTTCTATGGCACCTTATACAATGGCTCCTGCAGAGTTGAAGGAGTTGAAGACTCAATTGCAAGAATTGTTGGATAAGGGATTCGTTCGACCAAGTAGTTCACTTTGGGATGCTCCTGTATTATTTGTCAAGAAGAAGGATGGATCTCTGAGGTTGTGTATTGATTATAGGCAGTTGAATAAAGTAACAATTAAGAATCGATATCCGTTGCCTAGGATTGATGATCTGTTTGATCAATTGAGGGATGCCCGTGTATTTTCTAAGATTGATTTGAGGTCAGGTTACCATCAGTTGAGGATTAAGGAGGATGATGTATCGAAGTCGGCATGGCACCGCGAAGCTTGGTGATGCCGCTTGGATTGACGAATGCACCCGATCATTTATGGACCTTATGAATCGGGTATTCAATTCTATTTGGATAAATTTGTGGTGGTGTTTATTGATGACATTTTGATATATTCTAGTAGTGAGGGAGAGCATGAAGAGCACTTGAGAATTGTGCTGGAGACCTTGAGGAGAAACGAATTGTATGCTAAATTTTCCAAGTGTGAATTTTGGTTGGGGAAGGTGCAGTTTCTGGGTCATGTGATTTCAGGAGAGGGTATAAGTGTTGATCCTCAAAAAGTTGAAGCTGTGATGAATTGGAACGACAAACAAGAGTTAACAAATAAGAAGTTTTCTGGGTCTAGCGGGATATTATCGGAGATTTATACAGGATTTCTCGATTATCGCAACACCACTGACCAAGTTGACTAGGAAGGGAGTTCCATTTGTCTGGAGTGAGGAGTGTGAACGGTGTTTCAATGAGTTGAAAGGGAAACTGACTACCGCTCCAGTGTTGACTCTTCCGTCAGGACAGGATGGCTATGTCGTGTATAGTGATATCATATTGTGGGTTGGGATGCACTAATACAACATGGTAAAGTAGTAGCATATGCATCGCGGTAGTTGAAAAATCATGAGAAGAATTACAAGACGATGATTTGGAGTTAGTCGCAATTATGCTTTTGCACTTAAGATTTGAGGCACTATTTGTATGGTGCGACGGTCTCGATTTTTACGTAATTACAAGATTTGAAGTATCTCGCCACACAAAGAGATTTAAATCTGAGGCAGCGAAGGTGGATGGAGTTTATTAGCGATTATGTTTCCATTGAGTATCATCTTGGAAAGGCGAATGTGGTAGCTGATGCATTAAGTCGTAAGGGAAAGGTTAAGGAGCCGTTGAATGAAATGAGGCAACTTGGTGTTAATTTTGGAGTAGGAGTTGATGGTGGTTTAATGGCGCAAATAAGAGTTCGACCGTTTCTTCTTGATCGAATACTCGAAAGTGGCAAATGTAAAGATGAGAAGCTCATTGAGGGGGTAGCCTCGACTCAGAGGCTCAGCATATGCATATCGAGGGGCAGCCTCGGTTGGGAGGATCGTGATGTATATATATATGTGTTGGAAGATGTGTATTGGTGGATGTGTGGTTGGTGGATGGATGTGGATGGAGGTTTTGATGTTATGTATTTTGTTGGACTAACCATTATTGATTGTGTTGTTTTATTTGAATGAATATTTGATTATGCGTTGTTGGTGGTTATGAATATATGTGGAGAGTTATGTTGATCTCGTAGTGATGTTGAATAAGAAATTATCAAGGTTCATTTATGTTTATGTTGATGATGTATTTTTAGGGGTGTCTGTTAGTTGACCACAATGGACTAAAGAGTATTATTATTAATATCAAAATGAAGTCATTTTATGTTGTTATCCATCGTCAGTGACTTGGGTACGTGTGATGAGTTGATGATCTTAACCTTAGGGCGGCCGAATTCGGTGTAAGGTTACATGGGCGGGGGGTCAAGTGTCTAGAAATTAAAATAGTAATAGGTCAGCGCTGACATAGTACAAGGTGCCTAGAAAATAAAAATAGTTCGTGGACCACATAGAAAATTAAATCATATTTCCTCAGAGGGTCTCACCCAATAAGCCAAAAACATTTCATTTGGGTGTGCTTTTATCACCATGATCCAAATGAGTCCTCTATACTATAAGCACAATCTTTTCATAACAATATTAAGAATTTATAAAATGACTATTTTACCCCTAAATAAAAACTTACTCAAACACTACACTCGCAATGTGGGGCCGAAATAGTAATTTCAATAAGTTAAAAAAATTCTATTTGGGTGTGCTTTAGCACCCATGATCAAGATGAGTCCATCTATAAACACACCAAAATAATATTAATACTTTGTAAAATGACTATTTTTCCCTTTAAATGAAACTTACTCAAACACTACACCAAGAAATAGAGGGTCGTAATAGTAATTTCACACTTAAAACAATACTATTTAGATGTGCTTTAAAGATTCATGATAAAAATGAGTTTCTATAAGCACAATTCAACGCTTTTAATTTGTAAATGACTATTTTGCTCCCTAAATGAAACTTCTAAAAAACACTACACTTGCAAATAGGGGGCCTCGAAATTATAGTTTCACACTTAAAAATGTTGAAAAATCTATGCAACTTGTATATAAAACCATAAACAAATGCATCCGTAACGTTTAAATGTATAATCTAATTATAATAAAATATGTATATGTAAATACGTATGAAATGAGTACTTACAACGCAACGAATGTCACCAACTTTTCTCTCAATGGCTCATTGAACCTCCTAATGAATTGCACCACGAAAGGTTGATGACTCCAAAGTGTCACACCAAGAGCGGTTGAATTCGCTTGATTTGCTAGAATCTGTCAGCACTGACAACAAAATCAAGTCAAAACCTTGACTTGATTTTGGCTATGGAGAGGAGGGAAGGGGCGGCTATGTGAGGGGAAAGGAGAAAAAGATGATTAGGTTTTCATTTTTTTTTTCTCCTTTATATAGGCACACTCCTCTTTAACCCGAATAGCTTGACTCGTTAACTAACAAGCCAACTCGTTAAACCGTTAACTAATTAATTGCTAACGAGTAACTAACAAGTCACTAATGAGCTCCATTAGTCAAACCGTTAATTAATCTAACAAGTTAATTAATTTGGTTTCGTCCAATTTATATTTTACACTATAAGTGTAAAACTCTCGATTGAGTATCTCGTTGATTTCAATCAACTCTCAATTTAGCAATCACGATTTAATTTCATTCATGAAATAAAACTCAACGTCGTTATATATATGTGTGTGACCTCTAGACTCAAATAATAGGAGTTGTATAATAATATAGTTGACCATTTTACATTATAACAATTATGCATGGTGATAAAGCACCGGGCATAACCCCCATATTATCATCATGAGTTCTATTTAGTAATTTTACAATTACTAATATCGAGCACTTAGTTTGAGTAATCTCATTTAACTAAAAACTAGTAAATGAATTGTTACAACAATTGCTCTAACGGGCATACTATAGAAATAAATATACACCCGATTTCCAACATTCTACTCTGCCATTGACGACATTTTCCAATTCCTTCATCACGCGATCTCTAGTCACATGCTAACCATAAGAAGTGTGTCATGAAACAATCTACCTACATTCTTTACCGAGCCGATCCGACTGTACTATATGCCCAGATAAACCAATCGGCCCCAAACTCATCAGGCCCGAGATCTTCCTTTATATCAAGGACGGATAAACTGCTATAGTATATCAATACCTACTGCTATACTCACTATATCACCTAACATATGTCGTTATAGTCCCCGCTTAAGGCATACGTTTGACATAGTCAAAACAGACAACTTATATAGCATAAGTAGTTACATACGCAGGTCTAAGAATTGTTAAACTTAACAGTTCTAAGAAAATATCATAGGACATAAATATACCTATCTTCTATGATTTTGTACGTCAATCCAGCCTCCCTCGCTATTTAAACCCACGTACCCATAAGATTGTTAGGCTTACAAGCTTCTACGATCCAAGAGAATCGATCATCAACCAATCACTATGTTGGTCATCAAATGCTAGTCGCCTAAACTATCAACATCAAGGAGAATGGCTATCTTGTGTTTCTAGAGTTGAAGAGGTTCTCTTGTCAACACTTCCAGGCCGCCTCTCTAGAAACAGTAGATTAGCCTAGGGATTTCACTTTTCACTCAACGAGGATACAACAGGTTATATGCAAATTTAAGACATATAAACACGTAGGCATAATGAACAATTAGATTGACATATATAAGAAGTCATAATATTCAATTATTGTTCACATAACAAGATAGATGCACTGGCTCCCACTTAACCCAACACCAGTGCGACATTCGTCTAGGACCAATGTTCGCTGCATATTCCATATGCTTTGCCTGAGGCATTGGTTTGGTAACTGGGTAGGCAACATTAGCCTCTGTCGCTTGGAACTTCTCCAAGACACTGCTCCACCACTTTGTCAGTTTGGAAACTAGCATTGGTGTACCCGGTAACAACCAACTCTTCATCTCCACCATATACCAAGAACGCATCTTTAGTTCTTTTTAGATACCTCAAGATGCCCTTCACTACAATCCAGCGCATCTCACATGGATTAGCTTGGCATTGCTGGTAGCACTTAGTGCATATGACACACGTCACAGGCGCAACATGGCGCATATGATGTCTTATAGCCGAAGCATGAGGTATGTCCTTCATCTTGTTCATCTCAGCACTAGTGGTAGGATATTATGACTTGCTGAGTTGAACTCCATGTCTCATGGGGACATTACCCTTCTTGGAAACATTCATTCTGAACCTTCGCAATACCTTATTGATATAAGTGTCTCCCGCAAAGTTCGACGCCGATTTGTCTCGATCCCGATGAATTTTGGATTCGAGAATATATTGTGCTTCACCTAAGCCATTCATCGTGAAACACTTACACAACCAATCCTTGACTGAGTTTAGTAACTCTACATTGTTTCCAATGATTAGTATGTCATCGACATACATGATTGTAAATGTTATATAACTCCCACTCACCTTCTTGTATACACAAGATTCTTCTTCGTTTTTGATGAATCCAAAATCTTTTATTGCTTCATCAAAATAAAGATTCAAATGCAAGATGCTTTCTTGAGACTACAATGGACCTCTATAGCTATAAACGCTCTAGGTCATTTGGAGACATTTAAAGCCCGGAGGTTGTACCATATACACATCTTCCTCAATATTTCCATTCAGTAAAGCGGTTTTTACATCCTTTTTTCATATCTCATACTCATGGAATGCAGCAATGGCTAACATTATCCAGATGGACTTAAGCATAGCCACTGGTGAATAGGTTTCATCGTAGTCAATGCCATGAATTTGGTTGAAATCTTTCGTCACGAAAGCATAGCCTTAAAAACATGGACATTTCCATCTTTGTCATGTTTCTTCTTAAATATCCATTATTAACTCAACGAGGCTAACCTCATTGGGTAAATTCAACAAGGACCAAAACCTTGTTTTGGGTACATCGAATCCATCTCGCACTCTCATGGCTAATGCCTGATTTATCAGCATCTTTGCTACTTACTGCCTCCTCGTAAGAGGTAGGCTCGTCACTTTCAATCATGAAAGCTTCACCATACCAACGGTCTGGTTCTTGACGATCTCTATTGGATCTCCTAAGGGTTGGTTCCTCCACAACTTCCTGTGGATCAAGAATTGGATCTTCTATGTAAGAAGGCACTAATTCTTGTGGTGTGTCAGTCGTCTCTACACTAGGTGTATTGACAGTCGCTTCATCATCTTGAGTTTCCTCAAGATGAACACCTTCTTCCTAGTGTAATCTAATTCTGCCCCAGTCGTACGCCTCCCTAAGGTTATTAGAATCGCCCTAAATTGACACCGTAGTCACCAATCGATGGATGACTCCAATTTTTGAAAGAAATCTCGCCTTGAAACAACTCAACAAAACAATATAAAATCACAAAATACTTTTTTAAGAAAAGAATCCATCGTGGTATTCCTAACCACATAACAAGAACTAACATACAAGAACAAGAATCCCAAATAAACAACTATACTGCATACAACAACTACAATCCAACAAAATAAAGAGACTGTGGAGGATCAATCACACCCGCCGCTCACCTAAGCTCGCTGAGGCACAAACACCGAACAATTCGAGACGGAACAAGACTACTCACAACCTAGCAATGAAATCACGCCTATAGCGAATAGGTGTGGTGCCGCTAAGCTTAGTGAATATAAATCTCAAGAATGAAATTAAACTCTAATCACGCAATAGTGTACCAAAGTAGATGATATCATGATACGATAGATAAGAGGTACATAATATTATTCAACTTAAGATCTTAATATAAAGTCATTATCAATTTCATTATCATTGCATGTTCATAAATTCGCCACAACGTAACATTCTAAGACGAGGGTGTTGGAAATCAATGAGAATTGATTCCCTTTTATTGTGCCCGTTGCGACAATTGTGTATCAATTCATTTACCGGGTTGGTTAAATGTGATTACTGGAACTTAGTGTTCACCTTAGTAATTGTATATTACTAGTGTGGGTTCTCATGATAATTTAAGTGTTGCGAGAGATTGCTAGATCTACTTATTAATCATTATAATAATAGTAATTGGTCAATTATTATTATTATTATACAACTTACTATTATCTCAAGCCTTTAAGGTCACACACACATACAATGATATTCTAATATTTCATGAATGAAATTAAACGAGATTTGTATATTGAGAAATGTATTTCAATTTATTTATATATTTATCAAATATATATGTTGATGAACATCAATTGGTTAAACTTGTAAGTTTAATCAATTAAGCAATTGAGACGATTAATAACTTGATAAGTTATTCGATAGTGACTCGTAGTATTTTAATCGACTTGTTAAGTTAATTAAAATAGAACAACTCACTAGTAACTCATTATTTAATTAGAAGTTCATAACGGTCTAATTAAGTTAACGAGTTAACCTGATTTCTTAACGAGTTACTTAACGAGTGGAATTTTGGGACTTGGTATTTAAGAGGGGATTAAGTTTTTCATGACATTAAGAATCATAAAAACCCACCTCCCTCTAAAAGTACCGCCTTTCCTTGGAGAATTGGAAAAGAATTTTTCTTCCAATTCTCATTTCATCCTCAAACTCTAGCAAGTTCAAGTTCTCGTTCAAGCTTCCCTTGGTGTGCACAATCTAGAGGACATCTTTTCGCGTTGAACAAGCGCTGAGAGGCTTTCACGCGAGGCAACACGTTGATTTGGGTTCAACTGCCTCAAGGTAAATGTAAGAATTTCGTATTCATACATTTGTATTTTATGTTTAGATTAATTTACATTGATTTGAGAACCGATGTATGAATTTTTGTTCATCAATGCATTAAATTCATACTAGATTCTAACAGATGGCAATCACAATAACATAATGTAATTCAAGAAAGATTGCAATGACACACAACAATCACGAATTTCTCTATCAACCGACAACTAATTTACATCATAACTCAACCACTAACCAACCGACACAATCAACTCAACACCATACAACTCAATATAAGTCCGAATTTCTACAACTAATGCGCATATAATCAACCTCAACCTGCAGGGAGAAACTTATGCCCGTCGACATAAGCTTTCAACGAATCGTAACGAGGTACGAAACAAATCACCAATCGCAACGGGCACGGCTAAATATACCGGACAATACAACTCAACAAACAACATCAACTCATATACAACTCTTCCTAATACGACCCAACATCACCTCAAAACACCTATACAACCAAGGAGACCAGCTGCACACAACCCAACGACTCAACCCACAACGCATATTCAACATATAATTCAACACAAAAATCACATATACACATACACATATCCTAATCAACAGTTAATCAACACCGTGAGAGATAGATACTCACCTCAAGTTAGCTATATAAACTCCGCTAATCACAACAACGGACCTTCCTACGATCAACGCTAAACAAACATTCGTAATTATAATTACTACTTATAATACACAACTAGTAATATAACATTCTACTATATATTTAATCTCATATTTATACTCCCAAAATAACCCAATGAAAAATCCCATTATAGCCTTATTCCAAACTTAAGTCCGCAACTTCCATTTTAAAATGATCAAATTCCACTTACTAGTTTCTTAAAAGCCTCAACGCTCCGGACATATTAACAACTAATCATCACATTTCTAACCATCTTTAATCTCAAACCCAATTAACTACTCAACTTACAAAACTCATTTTATCCGAACATTCTCTAATCGCCTAAAAATCACAACCTACACCTCGAAACAACCCTAATAAAAGTCCAAGAGTACACTTCTACCATAATAAAATCATTTAGAAAAAGTCAACAAAAGTCAACTATAATCCTCAACATATTTCAACCCCATAACCCATTATTATCACCTCTTATACGACATAAGCAATCTAAGCCTGATGGCGATTCTATATCATTATAAATGTCAAAGCTCAAGGTCAACTCAATTCCCCAAAAAGTCAACACATCCTCAAACTCAAGAAATACTCCAAAAAGATTTGAACTTTCTTACCTTAAACGAGGATGACTCGGGAAAACTCTCCAAGAAATTTTAGACCAAAAGCTTGCAAGATGAGGAAGAGAATGGAAGAAAATTTTCAAGGGAAAAATAGAGAGGAGTTCGGCCAAGCTAAGGAAGAAGAAAGAAGAAAATGATGATGATGACTCACTTGATAAGTATGAAGTAGTCACATGGGAGTCCGTGCAAGCATATACCAAGAGTTGTGCACTTTTCTCAAGCTGCCGCTGTTTAGTTTCTGCCTCGGTTTAACAACACAACTCAATCACAAACTTAACTTCTAACCCCAAATAATATTACAATAATGCCTATACGGAACGGAAGACACACCTAGCCCCGCCGGGATGATATTCCTTTTCAAGGAATGCTCCTGATCTAGCAACGAATATTTTATTCTCATGCTTCAGGTAGAAGTAGTAACTAATGGTTTCCTTTTGGATACTCCACAAAGTAGCATTTATTAGACTTGGGCGCTAGTTTATCTTTTTTCAATTTCATAACATAAGTATCTACACAGCCCCAAATATTGAGAGAAAATCCAACTTGGAGCCTTCCCAACCACAATTCATGATGAGTTTTCTCTCACGATTTGTTGACATTTATTCGCCGTGAGTGTTTTGGAAGAGCTGGGTGCATATCCCCTGTAAACTAATTGGATGATCGATAGACTCTGAGATCATAGATCGAACCATGTCGAGTATTCGATTGCACACTGTAAGTATGTTGTATGCTCTGTAAGAGTAAGTTGTGAAACAATACCACGCCTCTAAGATGATTGCTGACCTCATGACTCAAATATTCTCCTCCTCATCGTGACCGAAAATCTTTATAGTCTTGTTCAATTGGTTGGTAATTTCAAAACCAACCCGTAAAACCACAAAACCTATGCCCCTATTAGTAAAGTTCTCCTTTGTGTTTTTGAAATTTCTTTGAATTTCTCAAAGGATTCATTTGTGTTTCCAATGTATACACATACCCATATCTGGCTCATGATCATCGCAAATGTAATGAAGTAGTCAGAACCACCTTGGTGGTGTATTCATTGGCCAACATACATCGGTGTGTGTATGATCCCTAAAAATCACTTGCCCTTTCATTGTATCCAAAGGAAAGGCTTAATTTCTGGGTTGATTTTGCCCAAGAGGGCAAGATTCATACTTATCAGAGTATTCATAATCGAAGTCTTCAAGTATTCCACCAGTGTGAAGTTTTTTGATACGGTTCTCGTTTATATGACCTAATCCGCAATGCCATAGGTATGTAGGATTTAAGTTGTTAGGCTTATTCCTTTTAAGATTAATGTTATATTGCTCGATAGATGTGTCTAAAACATATAGACCGTTTTGGAGAGATGCATTACCATATATTATACCATTCTTAGAGATCCTAAATGCATTGGGATCAATTGAAAATGAAAAACCTTCATTGTTCAAAACCGAAATGGAAATAATATTCCCCGCTAATAGCAGCAATGTGCAAACATTGCTTAAATTTAAACTAGGTCTCAGAGGGGCAAATTCAAACTAATGGATCCTACTGCTAGGGCTGCAACCTTCGCGCCATTCCCTACACGTAGGTCCATTTCTCCTCTTTCGAGTCTTCTACTTGCCCGTAGTTCCCCGCAGACATTGCTACAAAATGTGATAAATCACAACCACCAAGTTCAAAGACCCACCTAAGTAGAATTAGAAGTTGTACAAACTTCAATGACATAAATATCATTAGACTTGGTGATTGTTAAATCCCTTTTTCTATCTTCATTGAATTTCTTACAGGTCCCTTTCCAATGACCCTTGAGTTTGCAATGACAGTATATCATTCAAGTAGAGATACCTTTTTCCTTTCTTTTGTCTTGTGACATCTAACGCTTGAAACAACGCCGCAGAAGCAGAAGTTTTGTTCATATCCAAAATCTCATTTGTTTCAGCAATAGTAATTTGTCTATGTATATCAGTGAGGGTTTAATCAAGCTTGTATCTGCTGTAACCTTTGACGCACTTAGACATCTTGGTTGAAGCTGATCTCATGGTGATGTAAAACTCTAATTTGTGATCTATCGGTATCCCGAAAGATCTGCACCGATTGGCCAGATCCATCACTTCAAGCGCACAGTCAGATTCACCGTGCTTCGGTTTGCAATCAATGAGAGCACGAAAGGATTCGTATTTCTCATGTTCTACATGCTCCTTCGATTCACTCTAGAGCTTCCGATAAATGTCATATGCTTGATACTCATCATATAGAATATGAAACTTCGGTTCCATCCGAGTAAGCATAAGACATTTAGCTTTTAGAGCATCCTCTTTATGCAACTCATTTCTCCTGCACGTATAGATCAAGTGGGGACTTAGAAGGTGTCTTAGGAATTCCTTGATATAAGACATATTCGATCTAGTGCAACTTCAGGAAAACCTTCAACTCAAGGGACCACGTCTCATAATTTGCACCATCATACGCATAAAGGAGTTAAAGTTTTTGAAGCCGGTTTTAGGTGTTTTATGCCTATTTCAAAGCTACAAGAATAAGTATGTAAATGACAACAGTTTAGTAATCTATCATGTCAAACACTTACAAAATAAATTGTAAAGTAATACCAATACTCAAAATCTCACAAAATATATTAGTATGCAAGATCTACTATGCTGGGATTTCAAACGGCAACACTGCATACATTTTGAAAAACCAACACAGTAGTAGGTTAACTAACCAATTATGTAAACACGACATAACTCTTGTGTTACTAGCATGCCTACAGGATGCTACCTAACAAGTGTATCACCGAGCCCACAACATTAGTGGAAATCACCGGTTAAGCAACCAATTAAACCAATTTATTACTTGGAATGATCATCTGAAAGCCCACAACGTTAGTGGAAATCACTTCAACATGATCCATTGTCATACTTGTCACTATACTCAAGATACACCCCATCATAGTGTGCCCGGCAATCTATGTTGCACAACTTAAAATTGACTTGATACGCTTGCTTAAATTTTATGGTGAGATTCATATTATTTGATTAATTCATTTAACATGTCATAAAACACACACCTGGGCATATGTGCACATCATGAAAAAATAAATAATACATATTTAGGAGATATATGATACTAATTCTAAAATAATAAACCTATTACAACACTTTCTGCGTAATATTGTATTCTTCTGCCTTTGGAAACTTCCAAACTGCCTGAACACTGTTAATAATTTGTAAAATGATAATTTTGTCCCTAAATGAAATTTCTTCAAACACTACACTTGCAAATAGGGAGGTTGAATAGTAATTTTACAATTAAAAAACACTTTTTGGGTCCGCTTCTGACACTATTAGCACAACCGATCAACATTAATAATATGTAAAATGACTATTTTGCCCCTAAATGAAACCTCCTCAAATAGTACACTTGCAAATAGGGGGCTGAAATAGAAATATCTTACTTAAAAAATACTATTTGGGTGCGCTTTTAGCACACATGATCAAAATGAGTCCCTCTATAAGCACTCCGAACAAAGGTTGATAATCAGAGAATGACTATTTTGCCCCTAAAATGAAACTTCCTGAAACACTATACTTTTAAATGGGGAGAGGGGGCTGAAATAGAAATTTCACACTTAAAAAAATACTATTTTGTAGCGCTTTTAGCACCCATGATCAAAATGAGTCCTCTATACAATAATTCTAATGTTGTTTAATCCGTAAAAAATGACTTATTTTGCCCCTAAATGAAACTTCCGCAAACATGACACTTAAAAATAATGGGTTGAAATAGTAATTTCACAGTAAAAAGGACGCTATTTGGGTGCAGATTTAGCACCCATGATCAAAATGAGTCCCTCCATAAGCACGCCCGAACACTGTTAATAATTTGTAAAATGATAATTTTGTCCCTAAATGAAATTTCTTCAAACACTACACTTGCAAATAGGGACGGCCTTTAATAGTAATTTCACCAAAAAACAAACACTTTTTGGGTCCGTCGACTCTATTAGCACCGCCCGAATAACATTAATAATATTTAAAATGACTATTTGCCAAGAAATGAAACTTCTCAACATTACACTTGCAAATAGGGAAATAAATAATAACATCTTACTTAAAAAACACTATTTGGGTGCGCTTTTAGCACACATGATCGAAATGATTCCCTCTATAAGCACTCCCGAACATTGTTGATAATCTATAAAATGACTATTTTGCTCCAAAATGAAACTTCCTCAAACACTACACATAAAAATAGGGAGAGGGAAATAGTAATTTCACACTGGAAAAAAATACTATTTGGGTGCACTTTTAGCACCCATTTTTTATTTATAGTTCTTTTACTTAAAAGATTTTATCAAACTTCTGAGAGATGAATAGGTTTGGGGATTATAAGAACAACGTAAACTGGTGATTGATGGTCCTTCCAGGGGACTATGTGGCAAAATAATTCCCAGGAGTCAAGTACTTATGCTATTACAAAAGATTTGTGTCTGGACCACGCAACTTGATAAGATTAGTTTCTTTTACTATATTATTCCTTTTAACAACTTGTCTTGCAACAATATGTACTACAACTTCGAGTTTGAGGAAGATACTTGATTGACTAATTTGTCTAACAGCACCCACAATATTCTAAATTTGGAATACCTGGCAAGCAGTTATCACAATGGAAATATCATATAAAGAACATAACTAGATGCGGAGTGTCCATGTGACAAGAAATCCTCAAAGTTCAAACAAGACCACCAAATTAGGGAAAATAGAAGTTGCATTAAAATCTGCAACTCAAGTCTACTACTGGGGCAAAATGAGCTAAAAGTGAGAGCCATGTCCGTTTGAATTTTTTTTTCGAAACTACAATCTTCAATTCTACAATACAAGGAAAGACGCAAACATTAAAAAGGTAAATTAACAAGATTTCTAAAATAACATTAAATTCCCAACTTCAAAATTTATCTGATAAATTGGAATTTGTATTCTTTTAATATGAGTGGAACATCACATTAACATTAGCATTAACATGCCCCAATGACTTTGGGCAGTTCTGATGGAACAAATTATATTACCGCAAAGAGCACGAGTCGCAGAAGTAGATAAATAAGCTCAAGCAGTTGCCTAACTAATCGGCGAACTTTGCTTACTTAAATTAATTGTAAAGTTGTTGAGAGAAATATGTGATTTGGGTTTATTGACTCAAAAATAAATAAACTTAAACTAGCAATGCAATTAAAAGGATAAACTTAAGGAATAAAAGGATTACCCAGATATCGACTTCACCCCAACAGTAGTATTCTCTATCCAAACAATAGATTTATCAAACACTCATTCAAATTTCTCTCGTTAGCTCTAGACTGCTCAGTCGCTGGTTCAATTTGACAAAACCCTAGTTTAATTAATCTCCCATGTCACCAGCGAAATTAATTAAATAAAACCCGAAGTTATAAGGAAATCTATCGTGAATCCAATCAACGTGTTGTACTACCTCTCCGTATAACAACCCAATTAATTAACTAAATCAAGTGATCTATTACGTTTTCCTTTCTACTGGCGGCAAGTTACATAACACTCGTGGATTCTCATATAAAAGAAATTGGCCGATTCCTAAAACAATCGAATCAAATTAAGTTCAGGATTAATACTGCAATTATAATAACTCCAAAAATTTTCTTGATAGAAAAATACAATGTCAAGGCTACATCAAAACCCCCTTAATAATAATAAATTTAGCTACTACCATAATCGAAATAATTCATAAATAATATTATTGAAAGTACAAATTGTCTGGTATGAATAAAGAAATAGAAATACCATCAACCTGCTCCTCTTCAAATCTTAAACGATCAAGAAAAATAAAGAGAGTAATAAGTCGCCGCATATAGTGAATATTTTAATATCATACCGCTTGACTTATATATAGCAATTAGGTTAACTCCGCCTTTTATTCCCCACGTGCTTTTAAAATCGGCCCTTTTTCTCTTTCATTTTTTCGACGTGACTTTGGCCTACTCTTCCTAAAAAATTACAATGACCTACCTCACTTTAGCCCTTTCTCTTGTTCAAATTAGCATATATTTCTCAAATAATAAAACACCGAATCACATAATATATAATATTTGTCAATTAAACAACCAAACAACCAAATTATGAGTAATAAAGTACCAAATCATCCTAAAACTACTTAATAAATATTTACCAATCGTAAGGCCCATCTAAAGTTTTATATGGAGGATTTCAGATAGGACAGAACACAATAAGATGCCCAATATATCAATGTGTATAACATGGAAAGAACTGGATAGGATTATAAATGGAAGCAAGAAAGAAAGAATAGAAAACTTTGCTGCCAAACAAAAAACTTACAAAGGAGAATAGATACTCATGCGGGTAAACCTTTAAGAGAAGTGAGTTTTGAAAGTGAAGAGTGACATTTGGAAATGCCTCATCAACACTGCAAATGATGGAAAACAAACATCATCACTTTCTCAAGTAGTGAAATTAATTGCAGCAATAAATCAACAAATTATATTATTGAAAACCAGAATCTCAACTCCATATAATAGGACTGCCACGATACTGATACCACAACCAATAGTTGATACCCACTCTGTTTCACTACAGTTGCTACACATTCGACATCTAATTAACCAAAAAGAATCGTTTGCCCAATACTGATATATATTGAACTATTAAGACCTCAAAATTTTAAACTAGTCCTTTGATTTCCAAGATAATCAGGACTTCAGGAGGAACAATTTTACCATGCAAAGTTCATATGTAGAATGCATGCACACATAATAATGTGAGGGAAACTATATGATATCGCAAACGACTCCATCCCAAAGCGGGTCTCTAACGTTGTGACCGCCATCAACCCGAACAATCGTAGCCACCAACGACGGATAACGATAAAATGACTTCATTTAACGTGATAATAAAAATACATCACATTTATACGCACAACAAACTCCAAAGAAAATAAAAGTATGACTGCTGGAGTCTTCAAGCCACCATCGCCACCTCCGCGGGTACGCAGCTTACTCAACTTAACGCATCTCGGCCATCCCACAACAACCTAGGTACGAAACACCCACCATGTGGAAATGTGGGAGTCGTAAAAAGTCGTAGTTGAAACAAATATCACAAAAGCTTAACCTAACATCTATAACAAGGATGTCAAGACGCCGCTATCAGCCCGCCCCAAAGTGGCAAAGCATGCCGACATCTCTAGCCGAGGTCCCGTGAAACCGAGTCCTCTCAAGTAGCAAAGCGAGTGAGCCAGGAGTGGAGTTTTCCTCACTAGTTCAAGTTTCTCATGCTAGTTGCCTCTTTCCTTGGAGTTTAAGGATTTGTATTGTTGAATTGATGAACGTGAATCGCTTGACATGTATTAAAAAATTAAAAAAAAAAAAAAAGGATAAGTCAAGACCCTTACTCTACGAAAGACCATATACCTCAAGAGCTATATTTTATACGCATCACCACAATATAAATATTTCCTTAATGGCTTTCCAACTAACACCGATAACCCAATATCACGTCAACAACTTACTCAATAAGACTCTTAATCACAAGAGTTATCTCTATTGGTTATTCAAGTATCGATAATTACCATATAATATACCACTCAAACATATCTCAACATCTCATAACTCAAGCATACACAAACTCAATCACTTATCTTAATTCACCTAAGCAACTTCCAATTATAGTCATACACCTCCTAAGACATCCGAATGTTTATCATAAGAACTCTCCAAAATATTTCATTTATCTTAATACAACCGAAAGCAAATCTATAGTTTATATCAATATAACTTGGCACGGAAATTATCTCCCCGAATTCTTCATTTAATTTACTTGAACTTATTCACCTTAATGGTAACAACGCCGTGGTTGGGAATTACAACCTAAATAATTTTGAACTAACTTCCACCATATATATAATATCATCAACATCATCTATAGATTAGTATGAACCTTGGTTCATGATTTTATACCTTAACGTCTCTGCTCAAAAGTTATCTCAAATCCACTTACTAACTCCAATTTTCACTTAAAGGATATATAACGATTAATACCCAACTTAGACCCACAAGAAAACTGACAATATTATCAACAATCAACCGAAACCTAATTCGACATAATTTCATTCACAACATCTAGTATAATCGCACAACGCTCATAACCAATAAAAACAAGTCATAAACAGACCATACAACACCACAGAAAATTTAAACAAATATCAAATATGAATAAGACATTAATATATATCTATCTCGTAATTACTCATTGCTGGTCATATACAAACATAATTCCAAAGAGCTCGCACACAACATACTGGAGATATAATGTAAAGCTCAATAAGGCACGCAATCACCCAGAATAAAATCACAGAGACTCAACAACGACTATAACTCTAGTCATCAAACCATCTATCTCTCATATCCCCACAACTAAACCAACCTCTAATGCGCATATGCTCAATCCGTCTACCTGCAGGAATGGACCAATCGCTAATAAACACTGCACTTATACCGAAGTATAAGGCCAACACCAACAATGCACACAACAAAGTGATAACAGATCTCACACTGCACATATACCGAAGTATAAGGCCAACACCAACAATGCACACAGCAAAGTGATAATAAATCTCACCGCACTTATACCTAAGTATAAGTACAACTCCGACAACGCATTACAGCAAAGTGATAATAATTCATCAGACTTATACCGGCGAGCAAGGCCAACAACGCCACATATCCCGTAAGGAAAGGAGAGTCACCCCAACCCTAATCATCCCAACTATAGGTTGTTCTAACACTCAAGTCACCTCAAAGTCACTTATAACTCCAACCAACACCTCCCAACAACTAACTACTTAATTTCAAACAATATCGAAGCACACAAATAAAATATTCTAAATCAGAATCAATCACAACCGCCGAATAATGGGCCACATAAATACATAAGCGTCGATAAGGCTGTCAAAATACACAGCGTCAAGTAAGTCCAATGTGAATACATAAGTGCCGACAAGGCGAACGAAATGCCGACAACGCCATTTACAAGAACATAAGTTGAAATTCAAGCTATTACTACCTCAAGTACCTTCAACGCCACCACAATATCACAACATGAATCAAATCACAACTATCTCACAATATGAACTTCATAATCACAATTATCTCATAATATAAAATCATAATCACTCAATACACATGTCAAGATAGTTCCATGACAAAAACATAAGCAAAATATATGTAACATAATATATATGAAGGGTTCCCTACTGCCGATTTGTACTCACCTGGTTAGCAATAAGAAACGCCCTGCCTAATCGATCTCGTTGTTCTTCCCACGCTCCGCGTCTAATCAAAAAACACCGAAAATATAATTAATTACTGCAACAATTTTAACCCTTATCTTAATTAAATTTAACTTTCAACCCATTTTAGTTAAGCAAATTGACAACTTTGGTACAAATTACTACCATGTTTCAATGACCATTAAATGATGAATTTCAACTATCCCGATTAACTTCTTTAATCGTCAACACCCCAACTAAAATACTAACATCTTCCAACCAATTTCAATTAACCCAAAATATCAACTTTTCCAACTAACTAAACCCATTTCTACCAACCTCAAATCTCAAAGCCCGCTTTACTACTCGCTAAAATCTAATAAAACTAATTTCAACATATTCAAACAACTATAAATCATAATTTCACCTCCAAAACAATCACAAAGCGTCCAATAACATATTTATACTCTCACCAACGCGCTTTAGAAAAGTCAAGGCTAAATCAACTCGAAAGTCAACCTTCCAACTATAACAACACTTTTATTCCAAATACTTTATTTATCATCAACTCTTATATTATCATCTGGGCCTGGGATAATAATTATATTCAATATCTCATAAAACCAAAGTCAACCAAAATTCCCAAAAGTCAACGTCTTAAAAACGTCCGAAATTCCACATCAAACACGATATTTCAACTCAAGAATAACCAATTTTGAACCCAAGAATCAATTGAGCAATAAAATCAAATTACAAAAGTCAACAAAAGTCAACTCACATCTCACAAATACCCAACAAGATCGCACCTTTTACCTTTGAAACGACGAGAGGAGGATGAGGGAAGCTCTCCAAAATTTGAGGTCCAAAGTTTGAGAGACGAGAAATCAAGAAATAAAATAACGGGGAAGGGAGATCCGATCGGTACCGCAGGTAAGTGGAACGAGAAATGGGCTTTTGTCTTCGGCCTTGTTTTAATGATCTGCGAAGTCGGGTTGGCCCACAGTCCAAACCGGTGAAAACCGAATATTTTAATTGACCGACACTTCAAGCTTTTAACTGATCTCGACGACTCAACTTCCAAACATTAACATTTCTACCCTCGCAAATTATATTACCAAATTCAAATAATATCATTACCATCCGATTAAAACTTTAAATTCTAAATACCGAAATACCACCACAACCGACCGATCCGCCGTATTTTCGACTATTCAACTTCGATTTTTCTCCCGAAATAATCCAACGAGCAACTTGTATACTATAAATAATATTTAGTAATGGAAACGGTTATTACAATCTACCCACCTTTTAAAATTTCGTCTCGAAATTTACTAAAAACTCAGCCTTGTTGCCACAACTCCTCAATACTTCTATTATCTAATATCATAATACATTTAGTTTAGACAGTCCATCCATATTTACCCACCCCAAATTATACTCACACTATATATCACCTCAAATTATTGTCAATCCCCCACACTACCAAGCACTCACAAACTACACACCAATTTCACTATCAAGCACGTTGTTAACAATTTCACCTGAATCCACAACCAACATTAGCTTAGAAAGGATTTATGTCCTTAAGGACTCTTATACCTCACAAAACCTTATGGTTTATTCAACATGCAAATCTCCGCACACTCACATCCTAATTCTAATCTTATCGGTTCATTCCCCAGCCCTCCTTACAATACCCCAATCGTAACCTCTTAATAAACTTCTGCCCAACTCTTCAAACCAAATCAATACTATCACCTCTAAGCCCCACAAGGTTTTATAAATCTACAAGCCCTCTTTGTTTATTTCTCCACCATTATAACTCCATTTGTGCCACCACGAGCTCATTATTCAAAGAACATGTATTCACTTTCCATACTACTAAATGCATTATCAACTCATCAACTAAATATTCCACCTCAACCCAAATCACAATCTCCTTATCATTCACCGAGATTAAACTTCCATTTTCATCTCATTACAACACTAACTTACTCATTCGCACTCTCTCAATGGCCCATATTCCACAAATGCACAACGCAAGTATTATTTATTATTTTACGCAATATTATTTATCCTCCAATTTCTCTCCAAGTATACAAGACCACTTAATTGTTTCTAAAGATCAACATCTACACCTCGATCAAATGCTAATCCTAAGGTACATGTCACCAAATCCTCAATCCAACCTTTAACACCCTTAAGTTCACACAATTGTACCAACTTATCAAATACTAAATTCAACAAATTGTGGAATCCCTTTAATACCTCCATATAAATTGCCTTCTCCCGTAAATTTTCTTTTTAAACACATTCCTCCACATCTCATCTCCAAAAAAGTTTCAACCTGCAGTTTTACATCCTCAAGAAATAATCAATACTAATACAAAAGATAAACCCACTCGTTAGCTTCCATAAGGATGTCCTTGGGGGTGGAATAAGGATTCAGTGACTAAGAGGTCGTTGACCGCTTTTTCTCGACTTATACAAACTTTAATTCAAGTTTCACCACACACGACTTTAGTAATTTGTAAAACAAATGCGAAATATGTTAAAGTGGTATTAACAATTCTTTAAATGAACGCTAGATAAAAGATGAAAACAATAAAACGATCTAGTAAATCATTATGTGTACAAAACATCCAAAACTCATTTCGATCAATACACATTAAGACTATTCATGCATAATGATTAAGTCCATTCATGCATATTGATCAACTTAGCAATTCATTAAACATACCCACAATTCAATACATAGATATACTAGGTGAGTTTAAGATATTCTTGATAGCAAGTTTACCTATGATTTGATCATGAATATAATACCTAAGTTCATTGATCAAATCAAACTATCCTAATCATGAATATTGAATTATGATCAACATAAGATATTCTATTTTAGTTCGATTAAACTTGACATATCAATTTAACACAATAATTCAAATTATATGCTCTATTATCTAATAAGCGATAACTAGTACATAATCTAGAATCCTAGCAATTCTAGTAATATATAATATGTGCAATAAAGTAAAAGAGTAGTGGAAAGAAGATGCAAACTCGACACGGTGTTTTCTAACAGGTTCAAGCACCCACATCCCCACCCAAGGCTCCCTCACCCAGCTTTCACTCAGGAATCCACTCAGATGGCGGTGTTCTTCAAATGTCAGCGTGCCCCAAACCAACTTCACAAACTCTAGCTCAACTTCGTTAATACACCACTAAGAACCCAAGGAATCACCCTAATTATTTCAACTCCTAACTCCTTTCATTAGGAACCCAAGCTCAACTCAGATTTCAACTCCAATCAAGTCGGAGACGCAACTCCTTTACCTCGAAAGACTCTATGTCCCATTGCTTGAGCACTAGCCTCAACACCATGGCAATCTACTGATTCCTAAAGGCTTGAGTAAGCCTCACAACACCTCGGACCCTCAAGCCTCTGTATGAAAGAACAAATCCTAACTTTAAATGGACATCTCTTTAGTAGAATGTAGATTGTCGCTTTTATCCCAATCTAAATGCTCCTCAAATGAGCTACAATAGGGATTAAAATTTTTGGCACAATTTATAACTCCTGCTACTGAGTAGATAATACATTGAAGCTGTTCAAACTCCCCTTGTTGAGTAGATAAGACTTTGAAGCCTTGAACTTTCCATTTGAGCATTTTATCAAACACCTCGAATTTTTAGTTTTCCATTTCATTTCAAAGCTTGAAGACAAACCAAACTTCACTCTTTGATAAATCACAAATTCAAAGCTCATGTGTTTGAGAGACTTGGTTTTTAAATAAGGAGAAATATATAAAACATTTAGAATTGTTTGGGAAAAGTTGGGAAGAGTTTTAAAAGATTTCGTATTTAAAGGCGAAAATGGAGTTAAAACGGACAAAAAACGGCGTTTTTTGACACCTATCGAGACCTCAATGAGAGCCTAGGTCTCGATGGGGTTCAAAACAGAAAACAAAAAACGCCATCATCGAGACTATCGAGATTCTCTATCGACCCCCCTGTCTCGATTGTCTCGATGAAGCAGCTTTTTATGAAACTTAAAATCGCATTTCCGCTTCAAGTTATAGCTCCGATTTAGACGACCAAAAGCGTTGGAAAGTTTTTCAAACCCCTTAATAAAATGAATTAAAACCCCAGTTTGATTACACATTAAGATTTCAAAATATTTTCTTTGACAAACATTCTAAAAATATTGAAACGGTCTTTAGTAAAAAAAGATTTGAAAAATATCTCCCAAATAAGAACTTCAATCAAGATCAAAGAAAAATTAAAGTAAGATCTAAGCTTACAACTTTTACCTAATCTTTGGTTTGCATCCAAGACCTGCCTCTTCCGATCTTGATTCTTCGTGAAACTTTTTCTTCTTGGTCCTTTCATGAGCCGGTAGATTGAACGATCTTCTTCTTTCATCAGCCATTCTTCACTTAAGCTTTGTATGGTTGATTCTTCTTCCATCTCAAATTCACACTCACATTTTGCATGCAAAATTACCTTGAAGCTCATGATACTTTCTTCATTGTCTTCTAATGCTCTGATATTGTGCTTGTTTAAGCAACTTACGTCCGGTAAGCACCTTCTAACATACCTAAGAATTAAATCACTTAAGCACATATGTTAGATAGTAAATCGAATGTTTAAGTCATCATTAAACAAGGTGTAATTTGACCTCGTAGTCCAACAAACTCCTCCTTTTTATGATTTAGACAAACATTGATGCCAAACACATGTCCATAACTACAAAAGCGTTAAGCACAAGCACAATCAAAAGAGAATAAGTAATAGGATCGTCCCTCAAACAAAGTTATCATCGGGAAAAAAGACAATCATGAGTTTATTAATTCGTCCCTCGAACAAAAGTTCTCTTAGGGACGGCAAGAAACAAGTACAATATGACCTCAACAAGAGTCCTCAAGCCTATGGATTTCAAATGGGCAACCATTTAGGAACAAAGATGATATGTACGGTGCGTATTATACCATTTTTTAATAACGAAAACATTTAAAATCATATGGCATGCATACACACAAGTGGTTTTAACAAAACTTAAAGAAAAGTGAAAATAAGTAAATGGTTTTGTTAAAACAAGTTGGACTAATAATCAATGTCTCAAGGATAAACGATTTGGACACATTGAGCCAACTTTAATGAATTACTCCCCTATCGGGAAGATAGAAGACTCTCCCCTTTTCTCAATAGAAAGTTTGCATATACCATTAAAGGACATGTTCAGGAGCAATCACACAACTTCCAAACACTCAGGTTTAAAGAAAATTTAAAGTATTTTGAGCGGAGTTAATATTTTCAAATCACTCCAATTATAAAGCAAATGTTGAGCATGTGTTTGAAAAGTACTAAACCGAAATGTACAAGTGAAAAAAAATTTTTAAATCATGAAAAACTACCAATCTTTGTTCAAGTTAATGAAAACATAAAAAAATACGAAAAACCATTATTGGTTAACATCGTATCATCCGAAATACATTTAAACAACATATACAACGGATGACAAAGGATGATGAAGTTTGAAACCCTGAGTTTATTTATTTTGTATTTTTATGTATTACTGCCCCATTTATTATTATTCATTTCATTTATTTATTTATCATTTTAGATTAATTTATTATTTCAAAATATTTAATACCGGTATAAAAATTACTTTTTACATTTTTAATATATATTTAACTATTTTTATGAAATTATCAAGCAATACGTAACTGAAACGAAAGTACTGAG
>JADFUC010000384.1:0-10742 GCA_019722365.1 Lithospermum erythrorhizon | reverse complement strand
AATTCAATCAAAACCGAACGGAACTTAAATTCCCCTCTTCCCTCTAAATATCCCACCTACCACCACTATCTCCATCCTCATCTAAAACCATCTTCTCCCCCCTCCTGGCCGAATGTTCTCTCTCCATCCCCCTTTGAAATTTTTTTCCATTTTCATCGATTGTCGCCTAAAATCAAAGAACAAAGCTATGGATTTTCTCCTCATCATCCTCATCACATCTAGGTAAGAAAGACCAAATCTTTTGATATTTATTGAGTTTTGAAGAGTTGACTTTTATGGGATTTTGTTGACTTTAGATCTTGAATTTATTATGGTATAGAAATGTTATCTAAGTATCGATGCGGATTTAGCCGTGATTTCGAGTGATTATCAAGAAGCGGTAAGCCGAGGGTTGACTTTTATTGGAATTTTCTTAAATTAACTTTTAAATCAGAATAATATATTAAGTGACTTTAATATAGCTTGTTTAGTATAGAATTATTGTTTCGATATGATAAAAGTAGAGATCAATGAGAAAGTTTGGGGAAAGTTCGTATATCATTTAGTGCTCAATCGAGGTCAGATTTAATGGATTAATTAATTGTCAATTGATTGTCGGATTGATTAGAATGTGCTTAAAGTGTTATTGTCAGTAATAAGGCGATAATCGAATATCAGATTTTACGTAAGCTTGGCGATTAATGTAGTTACGCTGAATATTAAAAGTGTATACCAATCTGGGGATGTGATGATTACAAGTGGTTGTAAATTTGAATCGTGAGACGCGTATAACACTCGGGTTTATATAGATGCAAGAGAGGTTATTCTACAAAAATGTGTTATAATGTATAATTTTGAATAGGAGTTGAGCTCACCCAAGACGACCTTGCAGTCACATTATCGCTTAGCTCGGTGAGCACAAATCTCACGACGGAACCTTTATGTATAATATGTTGTATATACTACATATGATATTTTGAGATTATTCGATATGTATCAGGTAGACCAAGGACTGAGTATTATGTGGAAATCGAGATTTATGAGTTATACTTTGAAATAATTGAGATTATGATTACATTATGTGTACATTTGATTCGATCATATGATGTAACGGAGATTTTAAGTTATATTAGCGAGATAATTGAGACTATAATTCATATAATGAGATATTAGTGATTAAGTGACTTATATCATGAGATAGTTAAAATACGATTATATTGGCTTTGCATCACAGGATTGTGCGCCATATGTGGTCACAGGTCGTGCGGTGGTCAAAGCAATAATGATCGATTTGTGTGTTACTCATGGAGCGTGGGACCCCGACCGGGAGGTTTCGCGCAGCAGATATCATGGGTAGCCCCGTGGATTCGAGGCTCAGTGGATACTGGCGGGCGTAGCCTCGGCCGAGGATGGAGTGGAGGCCTCTATCTCGACATGCTGAGGCGATTCTCATATGTGTATTATTTGGAGGCGGACTCTACGCAGGCTTATTTGGAGGTGGATTCCCTCATGCGCCAGGTGTATTATTTGAGGCGGATTCTCTACAAGTGCATATTTTGGAGGTGGATCTCCCTATTTGATGCCTTTTAGCGCCGAAACTGCTTCTTGAATGAATATGTGTTATTTATGACTTATAAGCTCATGGTATAGTATTAGCGAACATCGTATGAGGATTCTATAAAGTGAAGTTGTGGACTGTTATTCATTGCGTGGCCTCGTTGATGAGTAAACATATTATTTATATAAGTATGAATATGTATACGCTGGGACCAAATTGCGGTATTTGTATTCACTCAAATTTTAATAGTCGAATTTCTTCTACAAGTGCTTTTACGCCTGGTGCCGTAAGAGTAATATCACGAGTTAATAGTTACTGAGTAGGTCATAGATTGGAAGATCTGTGAGACGAGGCGAAGTGCATAGGAATTCCTCATCGGCCATTTCCCTTTTGTTGTCGATTTGTATATTGTTAGACTTGGGTATTGTATTTCATTTTATGTCCTGCTTGTCATACTTTCCTACGCCAGATTTTTGGATTCTTGTATCTTTGAGTTGTATAATTAAGGTGAATTCAGATTATGTTTGCTCGTTGTTTTATCAGACATGTCATGTTATTCAACAATGCATGGTCAAAAAAAAGCTTATTTTATTATTATTAATAAATGAAGTCTTTTTATGTTGTCATCCATCGATCGGGTGACTCGTGTACGTGTTGTTTGATTAATTTTAACCTCAGGCCGACTAAGTGTCAGTTACACTAAGGCATATCATAAATAATGGAAAAAAAAATATTTTAAAGGCACACATATGATCTAAATAAATATATGTCATTGTATATTCATCAAATAAAATATATACTATTTAATTGCACAAGTGTAAAACATTCACTTATACTATTTTAAGTGCTTTAACAATTAATATTAAATAATAAATATTTCTAAAAATACTAGTTATTTAATTTACACTTTTAATAAGATTTAATTTCTGATTATCTGTTATTAAGAAACTCCAATTATCAAATCATAATGGATTTCTAATTTAATTAAATAAATTTGAATTATTAAATCTAATTAAATTAGAATTAATACTTTAATAGTCTTTATTTTAACTGCATATCAAATATCAATTAAAATAACTTCTAATCAAATTAGAACTATTAAAAGTAGTTAAATTAAATTAATTAAACTAATTTCCAACTTGAAATTAATTTAAAATAATTTTAATTTATATCGAAATATTAATTTGACTAAAAATGGGCCATCCATCTACATCGCCCGCACATACCCAGCTGCCCAAGGCTGAGCCTAGTGTTGAGCTTCCAACAAGACACGATCCAAGAGCCAACGTCCAAAAAAAGTCCGCACGCCTCGGAGCGACGCCCCACTAATCGTAACGCCCACACAATGTGACAAGATACGCACGCCGATGTGTTTCAAAGACATATCGACACTTACGCCGACGCTAACATTGGCACGCCACGCCGCCAGTGGCGTGACATTTTTGCTTTTCATACGCCGCCTACGTGATTGATGACGGGCGGCCTAATGTAACTACCCGCCCAGTCGCCGCCCTTAGCGAAAGTCATTATAACTGAACACTGTAATCACCAAACCTACGGACTAATTCGCCTAAAACTATTTGTTTCCTTAAAAAACTGATTACATAATATTTCCAAAATAATCACAGCTTTAAAAATTTACAATCCATCGCGCGATATCTAACCAACCACAAATTATACATATATATACAACATATCCCAATAAATAGTAATGCCGATGCGCTAAAAGAGTAGTAAGATCGTACTCATTACAAACGACAACTCACGACAAGTGCTAAAGTTTGAAAATAAAGTACAACAATCAAAACATTTCCGACAACACATCAAAATCGATCAAGAGGATCCTCTCGCCAATTCGACGTCACTCTAGCCACTTGAACAAACTTCCAATGTGCCTCCGGCTCAACTAGTCAGTTCACAACCCTGCACAAAAATGAAATGCCTAAAACGGTAGCGAAGCCGCTGCCTTAGTGAAACTTAAATAATCGGGGCTAAACTTGAACCATACTACCACACAACAAATTAACATAGAGTCAAATACGCATATGACATAGATATATAACCTAGATTCTACTACCAGCCATATTTATACTTTCTCAAAGAAAATTCTCATACATCACATGGCATAACATAGGAATATGTGGTCTCAATAATGAATACACCCACTAAATAAAATCACCCTACACCACATGAAATTACAGCACTAACAAAAACAATACTCTAGTCATCAATCACTCATCCACTAGATACTATTCGATTTTAATCCCGATGCACATGTGCTCCTCAACCCATTAATCTACAACGCTCTTATACCGATGTATATAAAGTTTGATAACTAACCATTTTATACCGAAGTATAAAGTCGATAACCAACGCCTTATACCGGCAAGTCGATACAAAATGCCTTTATACCGACGTATAAAGTTCGATACACAACGCCTTATACCCCACGTATAAAGTCGATACACAAGTGCTCTTATACCGACGACTGGATACACAACTCTTATACCGACGTATAAAGTCGATACACAACGCCTATACCGACGATAAAGTCGATACACAACTCTATACCCGACGTATAAAGTCGATACACAACGCCTTAAAGAGCCACCCAACCCATAACCATCCCACCCTAGGTCATATCCTAATACTCAAGCCACCTCAAGACATACATAACTCTAACCATCACCTCTCAATAACCATCTACTCTACTCCCCAAACAATATCCAAGCACACAAATTTTAAACATCTCACAATCAGAAATAAACACAATCAGCCGACAAGGCTGTAAATACATATGACACAGAATACAACAAAGGCCGACAAGGCCATAGAAATCGAATATAAGTCGGAAGTTCAAGCTATTACTTACCTCAAGCAATCTTCAACGCCACAGTAATATAATCACATAATCATATCGCGGCTCACACAAACGAATCACACATAATCATACAACAATTAAGCATGTGTATATCATTCTCACATAATTTACTCACAATAACATGTTCACACAATTTAAAGTAAGTACGTAGCAACACCCATAGATAATTATTCACCTCTACTAGTTATCACAAAGTCTCACGAAGAACGCGATAACGGAACGTGCCCTTCCCGCTGGCCAAGGCCTAAATAACACCCGTAAAGTATACTCAAGAACTAATACCAAGAAGCAATGCTCTAGAATAAACATTACCAACTCTAATCGAATCCATTTCTAAACGGTCTAACATGACGGATAAACTATCGAATTATCATCCCATCGGACACAACCCAATCAATCCCCGCTAAAATTCCATCTTATTACTTTATCATTGTAAATCAACTTATAAGTCATTCTAGTTGATCAGCAGGTCCCTAATTAACAACCTACTCTCCAAAATATCAATTACAACTCAATTTGGAAATAACACTTTTTCAACCTAACTCCCTTTACTCAATTTTAAATCACCAATTTAACATCACAATCATTACAATAAGGCCCCAATTAAACTTCCTACACATTTAAAGTCATATAAAAATATCAACCCAAAAAGTCAACCGAAACTCAAAAGTCAAAACACCATAACATCCCCCAAATCCATTCTAAATCATGACCATCACTTATATATACCATAACCCATAACCGACTAAGATTCATCATAAAATCAATTATGGAAAAGTCAACTAAAAGCCAACTGTCAAAAACCCAAGAAATATCTCAAACTACCACACATTTAAAGTCTTATAAAAAATATCACCCCAAAGTCAACTGAAACCTAGAAAAGTCAAGTCGACTATAACATCCTTAAACGATTCTAAATCATGAATTCATCACTTATATACATCATATAACCCATAACCGACTCAAGATTCATCATAAAATTGAATTCATGGAAAAGTCAACTAAAGTCAACTATAGTCAAAACCCATCCTTCTCATACCTTTAACCTCGGCTATAAGGATTGTGTGAGAACGATATTCTACAACGATTCAGCTGGAAATGGACAAACGAAGAGAGAAATTGAAGAAGAAATTTTCAAGGGAGGGTGTAACTTACCAATTACGAAGAAGAAGGCACACGGGTTGTCACATTTAATGCTGAAGATAAGTACGGATGTGATATTTAAAAGGAGTCTGAAAGTCCCGCTTCTATTTCGGTTAATTTCTCCGCTTATCGCATTTAAATCTCAACGAACTCCAATACCAAAGTTAAAATTTTTCCATGGCAAACTACTAAATTATAAATGTATTCGCTCAAATAATTTCATTTAAATAATATTACCTAAATTATTTATACCATCAATGAAGTCCCAATCACTTAATCGAAAATTAAATTTTTTTTCAACATACGGTTATTACATCTAAAACTTAACCCGACGCCATTTCACTGTTTCTTATTACTTTGAATAAACGATCAAGCATTTATTCATAATCAAAAACTTATATAAATGTTTCGTCAAAAAATTCCTTTAAAAATTCATAAAAATTCGAAAAAAATATTTCTAATTTAACCACATTGATTATTTTTGAAAAAAATTAACAATTAATCATATTTAATTATTTAGTTAACATATTTCTACAATCCACTTTAAAATTATCTAATTGCACCAACACATAAATTCATATTCCGTCAACTGCATAACTTTTCACGATTTAATTATACAACAATTCGTAGCCCAAATTTTCTGATACTATCAGTTGGGTTTACTTGACAAAATAACAATTATAAAAGTCAGAATGTAATTCTAATTAATATACAAAATCAATAACGCATGGTTGCACTTTCTTTTTTTTTTTGGATCACGCAATGAATATATTTTAGGTACCTCAACAATCAACGATTGTCTCTAAGAATAGTCCACACCAACATATGAAAGAACTCCTCCGCGAAGCTTTACTAGAGCCTAAAATATTAAACCCAGACGAGGCTGGGATGTAAAATATGAAGAGGGAAAGAGAGAGAATTCTCAACTTCAAAAGTTGGAAGAATTAGTGCAAGTGATTTCATACAAATCATGACCTTTATATAGGCACTTCAAGTCCTACTTTTTAGGCTTTCAAAAAGATGTGGTGAAACTCTTCCACCTCCTTAAGAAGAATATTCTAGAATATTAGAGTTTCAAGGCACAAACATCTCCTCCTTTTTCTCCCTTTAGTCGAACCAAAGTAAGGTTCTAAAACCTTCCACTACTTATCCCTAAAAATAAGACATCTCATGTGGTTAAGAAGATTCTGGAATCCCTACCCCTTTACCATTTTAGTCGACTATGGGTAAATCTAACTATTGAATTTCGCCCAATATTCTCATACAGCTTCTAGTTTTGAACCTCAAAAGTTATACTCAAAATTATAGTGCCCATTCTCAAGGGTTTCAGCGAGACTTCTCAAAAGCCTGATGGAAAATAGCTACCATTAATTTATGTCTAACCAAACATCTTATTAACATAGATTAGCTGTTTTTGACTCTCTGGGCAGTTCATCATAACCCCTAACGCTAATCGGAAGTTGCCTGGACATATTAATTGTCCAACACCAACATACGCTTGAACTATTATTATTTAAATGTACTAATCGGCCACACCTAATTTATTCAATGGACATATATTTTATTGGTGATACAACATCTCATATTTCCAAATGTGATGTTCTCCTGAAAAGAATCAAAGTTAAAGTACCAAGATATCCCCAAATTTTGGCCACGGCAGTAGTAATGGGTTTCCTCCGATTCTTAAATAATGGGTGAGAATTCAAAGGCTTTGAGAAGCCTTCCTGCATCTAACGAAGTAATGGATGAATGTCCCGAGGGGTAATTTTATAGGATCACTGCCACGGTATCAAAACTATCATAGAATTCTTAAGAACCGGGTCCTTCCCTTTGCATCCCCATCACTAACAAAATCCGTAGGCGTAGCTGGTGTGCACCTCACTGACGGGTCCTCTAACGAGGTCTCTTGGTCAAGGCCCACCTGCTGAAGCGCTGGCCACCCGAAAGGAGTAGGTTAACGGGCGGGTTTCAGAGATGCATGCCATGGTGCTCCACATTACGTAAAGTCTTTAAATGCAGTGATCCAACTGGCTTGGGGAGTATTTTGGCCATCCGTAGCTGCGATGCTCAAACCACGTATGGAGATGCGATCTGCTGCAGGCACGCCAACATCCGCATCTGCCAACAAATTCTGGATATGTAACATTGGACAGCCTGTTTGCACTTCGTGCCAATGTCCGTGCAGAGCGATGAACCGAGAAATCTTTAAGTATGAAAAGTCAGTTCAGTGAGAGAGGCGCTGGGACCAAGAGCTCCAACGGTGGGGCCTAGTTCCTTCCGATCTAATTCCTAAATTCCATCGCTACACTTTCAGCCTAGTTGTAATGGATCTCATGTCTCCGCCGTTTGTAGTATTCACCAGATGGCTTTGTATCATACTATGACGACGAAGCCAACGCAGCGCGGCCGAGGCTCAACTCGACCTATTGAGGAAAAAGGATGCCGCCTCGATGTGGCCAAGCATGGAAGTGCGTGGCCGCTACTACAAAAAAGGATCCGGCCATACACCCTAGCTGGAGATCTGTCTCGTTCTAAGAGAATCCACCGGCATCCGCCTCGCGGGTTCCCGTAGTTCGAGTCCCTTCCAAGCGGGCCCATACATTGTCCGGAGAATCGTGGGGCCACCACGCATTTAACTAGAAAACCCTCAGTGGCGCCTGCGCGCCGCGATCATGGAACACATGCCACCCGAGGAAAATACTACGCCAGAAGCCCATTCTTGTTATTTGCTTTGACATGGAATAAAAGACTCGACCATTTAAAGTTTCTTTGAGAATTCAAAAAGTTCTATGTGGACTTGAGTACAATTATGCCCGGCTGCCGAGAGCGTACCGAAAACAAGTGTTTGGTGTGAAATCTATCTAAATGTTCGAGTATATCCTACCGCTTCGACCGATCGTAGAACCAAATCCTCAAGGTCACATGGGGTGAAGAGGTTCCTCGATAAAGCGAGATGTCCTGTACAATCTACTCCCATCATGAAGGTCTCCTATTCTCCATGCATGAAAGCACGGGGAGACCAGGCTCCGGGACAACAGACACAAAGTTCTAAGTGCAGACTCTATCCATAAAGTCAACAGATCCTCCCCCGACGGAAGTGTCTGTGAAAGCGAAATTCCGCCAACACGGGAGCGAAAGTTAGGTACTCAAACAAACATAAAATATAACTAAAGACAAAAAATCAAGCGAAATGTAAAAATAGGTGCACAGTACAAGGAACAAAAGTGGAAATTATATTAATAAACCCCCAACAAAGCGTGTGGTGATATAATGACATGCAAAAAAGAGGGAAAAAACTCACTTAAATGAGGATCGCAAAGAATAGTGAGAAAGGGACGGTGTCGTCACTACTCCACCGGTGTGTACTGCTATCTATACTCCTCACAGCGGTCGAGTGTCGAATCGTCCCGGAAGTTCGTGACGAAATCCGGGAGAATAGCAATACCGACGCGGCTAAGATCTCCGGGCCGACTTCGAGGCAGCGCTGGCCGCAACCCTCCTCGGCGCGGGCGGCACGGGCGTACTGTAAAGTTGAATATCCGCTCCACCGCGGGTTTCTTCAAGCCTGGGTCATATGAAACCTCCCAAATACGCTGTAGCCTCGAGATTTAAAGAAGTGAGACTCGCGCCTCATGTTCCACCGTCTTGGCACTGGTATGCTCTCGGGATGCATATCCACCCAAGGATTTTTAGTAGTAGGACGATTGACCTCAGCAAGGGCCCTAGAAGCGTATGTACCAAAAAGTGTAACAACAAGTGAAAAGTCAGACTATTAGGTAAGGAAATGCTAAGACAATGGCATAGTCCAGAGTACGGGCCCCGAAAAGCATTCCGCAACCACAGCCTGGGAACCTCGCGAGGCCCGAGGCTGTGCACAAACCCAGCTCATCCTCTATATGACTCCTTGGTCCGTGGCGGGATGTGGACGACGGCCATGCTTAAATTTTATTCAGTGGGTGCCTAGGCTGCAGACCACTGTAATGGCCCGGCAAGTTAATTTGGTAAGAAAAGGGAGACCCCTCTTCGCGTATTTTTGACCGCTACGGGAGTGAGGTCTCTGGCAGGGTAAAGTGTATTTAGTACGTGCTACGCCGGGCGACGAGAAGAGATTTTTCTGGGCTGGGCCGGAGGATTTTCTTTTGTGAGAGTGAAAGGAAGGTGCTCAAGAAAGCCACAATGAACAAAACCCCACTCTCCGATTTATAAAGAGGGGGTGTGCCTTTTCGAATTCAAAAGATCGCGAAAAGTCCCACGTGAATGACGACTAGATATTAAACGGCAAATTGGGAAGAAAACGCCCCTCGATAAAGCGCATTTAAGACTCTATGGCTTTGTTTGGTGTTTACGACCAAGTATCTACCCATATTCAGATCCGACCTGTTTAAAATGGGCGGGTCTGGGGCAAACTATATCCCACAAATAAACGAGCTTGTCCAGATCGTCCAATACGACAAATTTCTCCGGTAAATCTGGAATACAGACAAGAATGTTTATCGAATAAGCCGATACGGGATTCACACAGATAGCTGTAGAGCTAACGCTTATAAAATACTGCAAAGAGCTGAAGCCTTTGAAAGATCAACCCGGTGATAACTGCTCACCAAGGAGAGGGCAATCACGAGGAGCCATCAAGCATTACACTACGCGACTTTAATGAACCAAGCCTTTATCGTCCAACAATAAAGGAGCCATCAAGGCTCGACCAAAGTAACGGTCCGGATAACTATAAATGGTAAACGTTGATGTCAAATCAAGTAAGTTCACTTTGATACCCAAATTCTTTTCGAACTAAACTCTTTCTCCTTTATCAACTGATTGCCGAGTATTTACGGCCGTGCAACCGGTTCTGTTTTCCGTGAACTTCCATTTGGAATGCGTATCGGCTCAACTCAAGGATTTGTGATCCGTCCATCACCGAAACTTTACTCAGATCATCACTATGTTTTGGGACAACAGGAGATAACCGGATGAGAACCCTACGCGGAGCTTTTATATTTATGCTCACTTTAACAATGTCCCTGTAGCGTTTAGCTACCATTACAAGTAGTTTTTGTACTGTTTTCCGCATGCCTTTAATAGTTTTGACGACATTTGTTTTATGTTGTATTTTTTGGCTCATCTTTTGATATATGTACGGTTATTTATGCTAAGCAATACGTAACTGAACGAAGCGCATACCAG
>JADFUC010002066.1:0-55562 GCA_019722365.1 Lithospermum erythrorhizon | reverse complement strand
TGGGTTACGTATTGCTCGGATTTGGTCCCATGAGAGGGATAAATCTTTGCCTTTATTTTAATTCAATAAAAATCTCGATTATCTTGAATCCGATCAATATCATGAATAACAATATAGGAAACTATCAAATCAATTCGTTGTCGAGAATGGAATAGTATAATGCATAGGAAGTGTATGGGCGGCTGCCATGCCTAGGTTTCTAGGAGCATCATTGAGGCCGAGAGTCGGTTTCATTGGTGAGTAACATAAAGTAGGCTATTGGCATGTGAAGTCCCTCATCACTATTTCTTTTGTTGAAAATTTTATTTGAGATCGGGTGGGTTGTATTATATCGACGAGTCCGGTTGTCATACTTTCCTTGCATGTATTTTGGATTCAGGTTCTTGTCCGTTATTTTGTTGGGATGTATCAGTTGGGAACACCACGATGGAAATAGGAGCTTATTTTGATAATGTCGCTAGGTTATGTTGTTATTGTATCCATCATACTACTCGTATACGAAATTGTTAATGATCTAACCTCGCATACCGACTAAAATGTCGTTACAATTTTGGTATCGTATTCAGGTTTCAGCTTTTCTCTCAGGTGCCTTGTGTGGTTACGTGCCTAGGTGTGCATGTCAGTGGTTGTTGATATCTCGAGTGTCTCGCGAGTCTGAATTTTTCTTCTTTCGTGGATCGTTGGATCGCCGGTGATGCCACCCGAAAGATTATCGCCGAATCAAGGCGCGAGTACCTGGGGAAGGTTGGGATGAATCGTATTCATTGTTGTAAGTTGACATAAGAATTGGAGCGGTTAGTAACTTTCTGCGAGCATACCATTGAAGTCACTACGAAGAGCCTCAATGTGACAAGCATTTATGATACTACCCGGATAAGGGTTTCCATCAAGCCGAGTAGAGATTCTCAGTTTTTACTCGATAACAAAGATTTATAGAGGATATGAACTCAAGGCCGAAACGTGTGGAAATGAGATGCCAGATATCGCAGAGATTGTTGGAATTTGGTCGGAAAGGAAGTGAGATATCAAAAGATGTCAGAAAGAAATTTATAATGTCGATTTGGAGTTGTTAAGTCAAGTCAGATATTTATGTAAATCTAAGAGCTGCTTAAGGGTAATCCGTGATTGTGGTATAAGATTTTGATCCTTAGATGCGTGAAGTTAATTCTGCACGCCCGAGATAAATTGGGTGGAAGAGCGTTGGTGATAGTTATGATAGTTGGACCCCAAGTGCTGTGGCAGAGAGAGACCAATTTAGTCAATGATCGATGACCACTGCGAAGATGAAATAAGTTAATGAATCTTTTGTCCGGCTGTGTATCAAAGAGAGGCGCAGAGGATATGTAAGTGTCATAATAGGGTGACATGGGAAATTCTATTTCATGGATAATACTAAGGGAATTGAGATAAGCCGAAATCGAAACTTTGGCCGTAAAATCAAGTGTTACGATTGGTCGTATCAGGCGAAGCTTATCGATCATCTAGATGCTTGAACGGATTGTGCATCCGAAATATTGGGAAAATTGGTATCGTGAATTAAGTATCTCGTACTCTATTAGTGGATATGAAGTTGATTTAATGTAACCGAGCGTATCGGGATTTAAAATGAATATTTTGGTCGATTGTCATTACGAAGTTCTAAGTTTTTTTGTTATAAATTGTTTTGAGAATAAAGTGGAAAAAAATTTTGGGACTGGGAGGAAGAAAAGATGTTTAGTAGTACTCTATTAATAAACTATTAAATGATGGAAAAGTCGATAACGCTCGGGTAGTGCTGGAAGGAAGAATTATTGCAAGAAATTATGGATATACCGCCATTGTGGACTCAAGGAATTACCGTGACGCAATGGAAAGTGTGACCTCTCGTGAACAACATATTAAGACGGTGAGACTAGCGGAGTTGTCTCAAAGTGTTATGTATCAAGGCGGGTAATACGAACCATTCTTCTTTCCTCAGATAATAAAACGCCGAGATTGATGCATCGTTGAATAATTTTATGAAATAAGGATCTTAGCGGAATGGTGTTATATTACTTAAAGCTGATGATAATAAGGGAAATTTTGGTAAATACATAACATGATTGAGATGAGACTGGAATGAGATGTTGATGGTTGTTAATGTATGATAAAGTTGTACATAATCGCATTATGATGAAACGGGTGCCTCGAATAAATCCAATGGGAAGCGTAATGACACGGAGTATATGTTAGGCTGGTGTAGGATATGGGGAGTTCTAACAAGTGTGAATTGAAAAGAGAAGGTATGAAATTAATATATGAATTTGGTAATAATAGTTGGAACATCAAAGATTTGATTAAGGGTGGTGCAATTGGTCGTTCGAGTAGTCAAGGTAAAGACATGGGAAAAGAATGATGATTTCTTCGAACACTTGAGTATATTTTATGTAACTATATATAACAAAAGATGTTGATTTGGAAAAAAATTTGAATTTGTGGTTAGATGAGTTGAGTGGAGTTATAAGGGGTGAATCTCACAAATTATGGTTAAGAGAAGTTTAACATGGTTAAGCATACAGCGTTAAATGAATCAAAGGTAATGATTCGAAGCTCTTCATCAGAATGAGGACTAATGGCTATTCAAGGTGATAAGTGGGGGAGGTAAATGTTTTCGAGCATCATGCTGGTTACAAGATAAGTGATAACCGATCGTGTTTCAATTGGCCGTTGAGGATAAATTTTTCTGCTGACGAAGTTGAGGTTATAAGCGAATTTCGTAAATTATAAGATTTGAAATACCGACTGGCCGAGAAAGCTGACTAATGCGAAGGAAATTGGTGGGAATTAGTAACGGAATATCAATGAATCTTGGGATCTCACTTATAAGAGAAATATGATGGTTAATGTATCGGGTCATAAATGGAAATTGTTGTTTAAAAGATAATAATGTAGGGAAACAAACGACGGTGACGCTGCCATCGTTAAGGTTCTAAGAATTTGAATTAATGGACTACCGAAAGGTAGATGAAGTGGTGACACCCGAAGGACAATGGAGTATTAACAAGCGTGAATATACGTGTTGCACACATAATTCAGAGTGTTAGTTTTATAATTTGTGCCTATCAGCGGGGTATACTCCAGACTTGGTAGTTTTGAGGCGACAAAGGGTTGAGAATAATTGGGTATCATGAAAGAGAGAGGTCGCGACCCATAACTCTAGAGGATAACAAAAAAAAAAATTTATACTTATGATTCTCGATGACGATTGGGAGAAATCCTTTAATAAGAATAATAATTGAATTGTTAAGCAAGTAGATTCTACAAGTTTTCTCTCGTAAGATCAATCAACTACGTGGAAGCTGCGGGTACAAAGCTTATGTGGAGCAATTATAGATTCTGTGGATTTTGTAATGGCCATGAGGACGCGAGCCAGATGTTAAACGTCGCCACATGGGGCAAGTACAAAGCGAGGTCGATGTCAATTAGAATACAACGTGGAATCTATGAATTCAAGGACAAATAAAGGGAATGCTACGTGTCGATTCGCATAAAGGCCTTTATCGGAAAGTAGTGACTATTGTATGAGGATATAAGACGTATTGAAGTGTAAGACCTGAGTTAACAGAGATGATAATTTAAGTAAGAGGAAAGTTGCTCACGGTAATACTAACTTCCAAGCCAGTGTTAGGATGGCACCACGTGAGTTTATTCAAGAGGCGCTGAAGTTCTAATATTGCTGGAATGAGACGAGAGGAAAGGAAAATGACTCTAATGAGTAATGAAGAACTCTGAGGGAAGAATGGAACTTGACATGTGACTAAGAATGTAGAATAAGTTTCTCGATATGTTAAATTAATGAAGGAATGATAATATAGCTTAAGCGAATGTGAATTAGATTCATAAAGTACTATAGTTGCGAGAAGGAGGACTAAAGCGAAGGTAGGAAGTCGTCACAAGTATAATGTCTAATAATTTTTGGGTAGGAGCACTTAACGATACTTGCTAGTAGGAAAGTTCGCACGAAGCGTGGATGCGGAAGCCGAATATGGTGGGTGAAATTTTTCAATTAGACTAGAAAATAAGACACTGGAGCGAGATTATGCAAAAAAGTGATACTGGAGTAGCTATTGGAGCTTAGTAATAAGTTGTTCTCGATAAAGTGTTATCAAGGTGTGGTTAATGATCGGTTAACATTGGTAGTATGGATGATATATATATTTATTGTCAGTTGAATTATCAAATCTGTTTATAAATCATAGTAAGACTAGAATATATGATGTTAACAATGAGCCTATAGGGTATATGCTATGGTGAAATTGAGATAATGATAGCTTTATGGTTAAGATATTACGGTATGACATGATGTTGATATAAATAAAATGATAAAGTAAGTGGAAAAAAAACACGATGTCAATTCTATACGACAAATGAAATCATGATGCATGCGAATGGTAAATGAACGATATGAAGTGTATTGTGGTAATGCATTACGAGTGGCGATGTGATGCTATATATATACATACCGGGTAGATTATATGAAGGTTCATATGGATATAACTATACTATGAAGCCAAGCGTTTAAGAGGTATATACGTGGAAGCATTACGAACGCGGGTTATCGGTGATGTATTATATGTTAGTCAGAGTGCCGAGAAACCTTGGTGTATTTACTGTATACGGATACCAAGATAATCAGTAATAAATAATTTGATGAGTGGGGTTTTGATAAGAGAATTTACTTGCACATTAATGAATCCGTAGTCATTAATGAGGCGAGCATGTATTTAATACCTAATTATGAGCGGATACGGCTGATATCAGTGATATGGATATTGATTTTGAGTGGTATTCTTGGTGGTTGATTTATGCTATTGATAACATGATAAAAATAAGAGTTGATGTTACGTAATAATGCTGATGAGGACGATATCGTATTGGGTCAGATGACGCAAGGACATCATGATATGATTAGATTGTGTAATATCCGCTTGTAGTAAAGAATATCTGTGGCAATGCTAAGTAATGTATTTACGAGGTAGTACGCGATCTCCCAAGTCAATGACTATGTCATAATGTGATCAAAGGACAAGATGTCACGATATTCAAAGACAAGCACCATATTGAAAGCGCGAAATACCTATAAGAAAAATCGGTTCTTTTGGCAAATTTCGAGGACGAAATTTTATAAGGTGGGTAGACTGTGATAACCCGTTCCGTATTAATATTATGAAATAGTATACTAGTTGCTCGGTGGAGTATTTCGAGGAGAAATCAGAAATTTTCAAGTCGGGACCGTCGGGAGATATCAATTTAATCGACGACAGCAAAGGTTTCTAGATTTATAAAGCATTTTAAAGTCAGAATCGAAAGTAGATAATACTATTTGGGGGATTAGAAGTTAAATTTATATTGTAATTGTGTTGTTAAATCGAGACGGTAATTGAAGTTCTAAAACCTAAATCTAAAGGAGGAATTCTTTTTGAGATATTTTGGCACGGACCCCACTTTATCTTTTTATCCTTATCTTCTCATCATTTTCCACCACCAAACTTCATTTTTCTTCTCTTTCTTCTTCTCTTAGGGCCGAAATGTCATCTTTCCCTCAAATTTTTTCTTCCATTTCTCACGATCACGCTTAAAATCAAGAACAAACTTGCGAATCATCTTCCTCAGCTATCCTCATCACATTCTAGGTAAGAAAGATCGAATCTTGGGATATTTCGAGCTTTTTAAGAGTCGACTTTCCTTGGATTTGGTTGACTTTTAGATCCTCAATTTATTATGGTATGTAAATGCTATCTGTATCAGCAGGGGATTAGCAACGATTTCAGTGGTTATCAAGCTAGAAAGTAGTGTAAGTGTTATGTTGACTTTAATAATTTTCAAATTGACATTAAATGGTAATATGAGGTTAAAGGACTTAATATAGTTGTTTCTGGGGTATAGAATTATTGGTTCGATAATGATGTGTAGAATTTTAGTTGAGAAAGTCTTTGGGAAAGTTCAGATAGCTTTTCGTGTGATTGAATTGAGGTTGTATTTAATGGATTAATTAGTTGTCAATTGATTGTTGGATTGATTAGAATGTGTCAAGTGTTGTTGTTGGGTAATAAACGAATGAATTTAATATCAAAATGTAGTTAAGGCTTGAATGTTGGGCTATGATATCAATCTTTGACAGACGATTAAGCTAGAGTTGTGTAAATTGAATCATGGTGATGTATAACACTCCTGGATATATATAGATGTTAAGAGAGGTTATTCCTACGAGATGTATTATAATGTATAAATTCTTTGAATAGGAGCTGAGCCCTGATCTAGCACAGGATCACCGGTAGCCATGATTACTACTAGTTCGAGGCGAGTACAAATCTCACGAATGGGACCTTTCATATATATATATATCATGTTATATATTTTCATGTATTGTTCGAGACTATTCTGACATGTGTATCAGGCGACTATTTATCGATATTATTACGTAAACGATTTATGACGCATATTATGAAATAACTGAGATTTGATTGACATTACGAGATAATCCAGGATTATGAAGCATGTTATGACATAATTGGATATTACGAAAGTTACATTATGTAGATGTTTTGATATAATTTCATGTTATGAAATCTGCAAGGTCGCTATCGCTGCTTGCAGCGGTCAGCAAGTGACGTGTCGATCGCTTTACGTGCAGGTTATTCATGAGTCGCCAAGGACCCCGACCGGGAGGCTCAAAGCAAGGCATATCAAGGCGGGTAGCCCCGTGATTCGGAGGTTTCCAAAGGCATATCGGCGGGGCGTAGCTGTCGGGAGGATGGCGAGGCCCCATCCGATTATTTATGTGGATTCTGCGTGTATTATTTGGAGGTGGATTCTCATATGTATATATTTGGTGGATTCTCACGGTGTATTATTTGGAGGCGATTCTCATATAGCGTATTATTCGAGGCGGATTCCTCATATGTGTATTATCCTCAGGAGCGGATTCCTCACTGATGACTTTGTGTGTCGGTATTGTCTCTCTCTTAAAACGAATATACATTAGTTATGAATATAACCTCACGTGTAAAGAGTCGTGCAACATCGTGGTGCGAGAAATCTATGTGATACGTGACGCTTATTTTAGTAATTTATTTATGTATCAAGCATATGATATATATATTTATATATATATAAAGTACGAATATACGATGGAACTGGCCCGTGTATTTGTATTCACTCACCTAATAGCTGACTCCCTATTCTCTACGGGCGGGCTGCTTCATGCCTAGGTTTCTAGATGACTACTGAAGGCCGAGAGCGGTTTCATTGAGTCATGCTGAGAACATAAAGGAAGTATTAAAGAAGTCCCTACTACCATTTCTTTTGTTGAAAATTTGTATATATTTGAGATTGGTGGGTTGTATTATATCGATTTGGTCCGGTTGTCATACTTTCCTTATGATGTATTTGGATTTGTGCTCCGGTTCCCATATTTTGTTGGATGTAATGAACACCACGATGGAAATAGGAGCTTTATTTTGATAATGTCAACAGGTTATGTTGTTATCAGATCCATCGCTCGGTGACTCGCATAAAAGTTGTTAATGATCTTAACTCGTAAGGCCGACTTTGGGTGGGTCGTTACAATGACATAACGGCGACGGGAGCAGGAATACGGTAGATTGAAATTTCAATTAGACTAGAACTAAGACACCGAGCGGTGCGGGATATTTATAGCTATCGAGCTAATAATAAGTTGTTAGGATAAGCGGGTTATCAAGAGGGCACAAATGATCGGTTGCTATCAGAAAGTACGGATGACACACACACACATATATATATATATATATATATATATATATATATATGCATGCTAAGTTGGAATTATCAAAAGTGTGGAAATCGGATGTCGATAAATCGAAAAGACCGGAGATATATGATGTTAATAAATAACCCAAGGTATATGCTATATTTTAAATCAGATAATGATAACTTTATGGTTAAGATACGTGTTTATATAAATGAAATGACAGTGCGGGAAAGACACGATGTCAATCTATACGACGCATGAAATCATGACGGTAATGAACGATAAATGAACGAATGAAGCGTATTTATGGTAATGTATCAATGAATGGCGACGTTGACGCTATATATATACATACCGGGTGCATTATATGTGCAGGTTTATTAAGGTATAACTATAATATAGAAGTGGGTGATTTAAGAGGTATAAATGCGAGCATTACTTAAATGGCGGGTTATCGGGTGATGGTCATATGTTAGTTGTACTGGGAAACCTGGGTGTATTTATCAGACAGTGGATGCAAGATAATTCCAAGAATAAACAATTTGAGAGCGTGGGGTTTGATAAGAGAATTTAATAGACATTAATGAATTGACAGTCAATAACGAGGTGATATGATGACTAATTATGAGTGGATACGGCCGATATCGGCGATATGGATATTGGGATTTCGGAAGGGTATTATTGACGGTTGATTTATGATATCGATAACATGATAAAATATGAGTTGATGGTTTTGGCGTATTACGAGATACGATACGAGAGGATGTATATCAGAAGTCGGATCGTGCGATAAGGCGATGATTATGATATGATTACATTGTGTAATATCCGGCTATAAAGTAGTAATATTCGTGGCACGCCGCGAATGTAATTACGAGGCAAGACGCGATCTCCTCGCCTGCCAATGACTATGTTAGGAGAATATGACTGGGTGACAGAGTCATGATATTCTGCACAAAGAGAGCGTATCAAAGGTGAATTGAGATGATAAGACAATGATCAGGACAAGATGTCAGTGATATTCGGTAATAAGAGCGTATTGAAAAGGAATCGGTATTTATAAGACGTAATCGGGTTTTGAGTAAATTTCGAGGACGAAGTTTTATATGCGGCAGATCAGCCAACTCGCTCTTTCTGCGGAGTATTTCGTGAAATTAAAAATTTCGAAGTCGAAGAGCTGAGAATTCAAATAAATCGGTCGGCGGCGGTATATTTTGCTCAGGCGGACCCGGAGATAGTATAAATAAAGGCTTGGAATAATATCGATATATATCGAGATGAGTGTTTAGACAGTATGATGAGTAGTAATATATGCCTCGGGAGTAACACAATGGAAATCGGTTTCATGGAGATTTAAGTGCTAGCGTGTAGAATTAACCAAACCGAATGGAACTTAAGCCTCTAAATATCCCACCTACCACCACTATCTTCATCCTCATCCATTCCCCTCTTCTTTCCCCTCTTGGCCGAATTTCACTTCCCCTCAAATCGCTAAACTCAGCATCAAAGTATGGATTTGCTTCTCCTCATCAGTATTCAGTAATAAAGATAAAATATTTTGAGATATTTCTGAGTTTTGAAGAGTTGACTTTTAGTGGGATTTTTTGACTTTTAGATCTTGAATTTATTATGGTATAGAAATGTTATCTAAGTATCATATGTGATTGGGGCCGTGATTTCAGTGATTAATAAGAAAGGTGTGTTGAGGGTTGACTTTTCAAATTAACTTTTAAATTGTAATATGAGGTTAGAGGAGAATATAAATTGCTTTCGTAGAGAATTATTTGTTCGATATGGATAGTAGACTGGGTTGAGAAAGTTCAGAAAAGTTCGTATAGCATTTAAATAGTTTGAATCGGGAGGTTGTATTTAATGGATTAATTAGTTGTCAATCATTGCCGGATTGGATTAGAATTAAAGTGTTATTGTTTGGGGTAATAAGCGATGACCTAATATTGAGATTTTACGAAGTTGGCGATTAATCGTAGTTACGCTGAATATCAGATAAATTTATCGCTAAGAGTTGTAAATTTGAATTGTGAGATTGGCACACACTCGGGATTATATGTGATGCCAAGAGAGGTTATTCTACGGATGCTATAATGCATAATTTCTTTGAATAGAAGTCGAGCCGGATCTAGCACGAGGACCGCCATAGAGTCATCATTAATGCTTGGGCTTCGAAAGGAATACAAATCTCACTTAATGGGACCTTTCATATATATTATGTTATATATTTCGTGACGTGTTGTCTGGGACTATTCCGATATGTGTATCAGGTGATTAAGGATTCATATTATGCAAATACCAGGATTTTGATTGATATTATGTGTAAATTCCTGGATTTATAACTATACGAGGAAATAATCGAGATTACGGTGCATATTACGAGATAATCGAGATTATGATTTGAATTATGAGATAGTTAAGTAATATGATTCATGTTATGAGATCAGGTGGCCGCACACAGGCGGTTGCGTATCATGGTGTGGTCAGGTGCGATAAAATTGATTGCCTTGTGTGTTATTTCAAGGGAGCGGTGGTGACCCCGATCGGGAGGTTCAGCAAGCGTATATTTGGTAGCCCCGGGATTCCGGGAGGTTTGGGGCGTGATATGCAATATCAGGTGTAGCTTCGGTCGTGGGAGGACGGAAAGCGAGGCCTCTTATCCGATTACGTGGAGGCGGATTCCTCATATGTGTATTATAAAGAATCTAGTATGAATTTAATCGTGATAAACACCAATTCATACATCCCGAATTATCAAAATAATGTAAATTAATCTAAACATAAAATGACAAATGTATGAATACAAGAATTCTTACATTTCAACGGAAGCGGATTGAACCCAATTCCCCACGTAGTGCCTCGCGTGAAAGCCCCTCAAGATCCTCTCCAAAGCTTGTTCAACACCGACGAGATGTCCCTAGACGCATTACCACCCAAGCAGGGAATCGAACCGGCAGTCAACTCGTTTAGAGTTTGATGAATGTGAATCGAAAGCATGAAATCTTCCCAATTCTCTGTAGAGGAGGGGTCACATTCTTTGAGGGGGTGGAGGTTTCTTGTGATTCTTAAGTGTCATGAAAACCTAATCCCCCTTTAAATACCAAGTCCCAAAAATTCCACTCAAGCAACCTCAAGAAACCGGGCTTAACTCGTTAACTTAATTAGACCGTTATGAACTTCTAATTAAATAATGAGTTACTAGTGAAGTTGTTCTATTTTTAATTAATCTCTAATGTCAATTCAAATACTAACGAGTCACTACCGAATAGCTTATCAAGTTATTCATCGATTCATCAAGTAATCGACAAACTGCAAAGCTTTAACCAATTGATGTTCATCAACATATATATTTGACAATATATAAATATCGAGAAATACATTTCAATATATGTCTCAAGTTTAATTTCATTCACATGAAATATTATTCAATATCATTGTATGTAAAGTAATTCTTTCTAGGCTCTAGATAATAGTAAAGTCAGATAATAATAATAATTGACCAATTATTATTATTATAACGATTAATGAGTAAGATCTAGCAATCGCTCATAACCCCCTTAAATTATCACGAACCCACACTAGTAATATACCATTACTAAGAACACTAAGTTCCAAAGAATCACATTTAACTAACCCGGTAAATGAATTCGACACACAATCGTCGCAACGGCACAATGGGGTGAATCAATTCTCATTGATTTCCAACACTCCCCACTCGCCTCGTGGGACGACATTTTACAATTCCTTTATCATACGACTTAGTCGTAGTTAACCATAAGAAGCGCTGGCCATGAAACACCTAATAACTTTTACTCGAAAGTATGAACTGAATAAGCATTCTACGGCGCCCCATAAACCAATCAAGACAAACTGCAGGCCCGAGATCTTCTCAGATATCAAGGACTGATAAATCCTCCCAATATATCAACATCTATCGCTATACCTACCGCAAGGACCAACATATGTCGCTACGATCCCCAAGCAAGTGCATCGTTAGGTCATAGTCAAAAGTACGTGTTTATATAACACAAATAGTTATATATACCATTACTTCAAGCGTGAACACTAAATTCTCAAAGAATCACATTTAACCAACCCGGTAAACGACCGACACAATCACGCAACGGGCACAATAAAAGTGGGAGTCAATTCTCATTGATTTCCAACATATTATTGGAGGTGGATTCTCACGCTGTATTATTTGGAGGCGGATTCCTCATACGTGGTATTATTTATGGAGGCGGATTCCTCATTTGATGACTTTCAAGGCATTTGCACTATTTTCCTTAAATGAATATGCACCGTTGGATTCGCTATAAAGTGTTGGTGATATCGTATTTAGAGAACTCTATGTGATTTATAACAATTATTTATTGTGTAGCCCGGTTAATGATAAGCATATGTTATATATATATAAGTACGAATATACGTGACGGGATCAAGTCTCGTGGTATTTGTATTCACTAAATTTAATAAATGAATTCCTTATTCTCTAGCGGGCGGCGTTTATGCCTAGGTTCTTAAGGGGTCGATCACGAGGTTGTCGAGAAAGCATTGATCGATAGCCGCAGACAAGATCATGGGACAGGCGCGCATAGGAATTCTCATCGGGCCATTTCCTCGCCGACCAGAGTATTGTTGTGACTGCCAGATTTCATCAAGGGCCTCTGCTGCCATACTTTCCTATGTTGTATTTTTGATTTCTGCGATCTTTGAGTTGTAATTAAGGTGGATTTACATGTTGTTCTGTTTTATCAGGAGCATGCTGTTAGTTAACTTAATGATGGACAAAAGTGTATTTTTATTATTATTAATGTCAAATGAAATCTTTATTGCCACATCCATCGACGCAAGGACTCACAGACAAGGGTTGCTGATGACCTTAACCTCAAGGCCACGACCCATGATCGTTACAAACCCAACACACATCTCCAAAAAAAATATCAATACCCAATGTTGCTTTTGTATGGAACTCGAAGAAACCTCAAACCACCTCTTTAATTATTATCCTTTCGCCATTGACATTTGGACCCATTACCATTTCCTGCCCAACTAGTCCTTCAATATCGAGCTCAATTTGTCTCAATGGATCTTACTCCATGGAAACCAAGATAGTATCTTCCTTACTAGCACTATTCTGTGGAACATATGGCTTACAAGAACTGACTTTATCTTTAATAGAAACAGCCTGAATAGATCTTTTATCCATTACAATTGCAAAAGCATGGCCAACTCATGGAAGGACGCTTGCCATAAAAACCACACCCAACTCTCCACCCCTCAAACATTACTCCTCCAATCCTACTTTCAAATAACCCCATGAAATGGCTACAAATAATTATTCTAGAAACTGCAAGAAAAGAGATGTCAAGATTGGCATTGGTATTTCAAATGAGCAAGACCTTTCCTGAATTATCACAATGTATCATAAAGGAAGAGAAAACCAACATTAAAGGAAACCCGACTACCTTTAATGAAAACACCATTCACAATAAAGATTCCTCAAAGAAATTCAACCCGACATCATTTGGAGAAGCCATTCTCACCGCTCTCATCCTACGCAGAAAAAAACTTAAAGACCTATGGATTTATTTCACAAATTTGACTGATTGTGATCAATCATCAAAACCCGATAAAGATCTTAGAGCATTTAATGCTCCTAGTTATTAAAAGATCACAAGTTTGATGTTGATGTATTGAACTATTTGACTTAATTTATGAAATGCATTATCTATAGAAAAAAGTATATAAGAAGTTGATGGGTCAAATTGATAATACAAAACTAGTTTGGAGCCAAAGTTAAATGAGAATCTTGGCTGGGCACAAGTGAAATTTATACCTACCATCACCTATAAATACCCTGAATCTCACCCCCTCATTCCCCACCCACATTATGGCCAACACCATTTCTCAAACCATAATCCGTACCTTAAAATCCAACCCCAACCCCCATCTTCTTTTGTCCGCCAAATCCTCCCTATCCTTGCGCCGCGTAGTAGCCGTCCGCGGCTACTCCGTGCCTCCCAATATTAACGTGATAGATGATAACAACAACCATGCGGATATGGAGGCGATGGCGGTGCGAAAAATCGAGAACGCGATTCATCAGATAATGGTGCTTAAATCCGTGCCTGATTGGCTCCCGTTTGTTCCGGGCGGGTCCTATTGGGTCCCGCCCGTGAAACGAATAAACGGGATTCATCAGTTTGTGCATACGATTGCGAATCCTTTGACGGACGAGGAATATCTTTCTCTTACCAATGTTCGTGGTTGGCCTTCTTCTGGTTTCCATGCTTCACCAGGTTGTACATCACGCATTTCGTGTTTTTTTTTTATGCTGGTTTTGCCTTGGGTTGATATTTTTCTCATGTTTTTTATCCCCTTCATCTAATATAAATTGTCCAGTTTTCATCATATTATGATATCAAAATGCTACAACCTCCGTTATTTTTTAGTTGCCTATGTAACCATTTACACATAGATTAAATAATGAAAAAGTAGTGAAAAAGTACTTTGAAAATGTAAAATTACAATTTTTTGATACTAGAATGACAAGTACTTTGAAATAAAATATTTAACCTATGACGAAAACTAAAAAAGAACGGAGGGAGTAATATTGTTAATATACTTAATAATTTGGAATAAAATCATAGTTTTCCATGTTATTGAAAGAATTAAAGTTTGTTGATTTTTATTATGGAAAATCAAGCCGGACAATCTTTTTGGGCTTGAGGGATTATTTGTTTTTGTTATTATAATGTCAATTTTATTTTGATATTGAATTTGAGGTATGTAAGATTATGTGGGTGATGATAATTTAATCAAACAGTTATCCCTGTCTGATAAACTAAATGCTGAGATATACATTATGTTCTGACGCACTTATTGCCCTCTAATTTTTAATGTATTAATTTTATTTATTGATAGTTAAAATTACAATATTTTTCTACCGTTCCTCCTACAATGCGATTCGAACCCTTAAAGATGACGGGGTGGTAGCTCAACCGCTAGACCATTCGATTATCTCTAATTTATTAATCTTTTTGCTACTACTTACCTCCAAAAAATGCGTGGATAATGTGATCGCGGATTGGGAGACAATGTCATTCCGTAAAGTTGAGAACACAATTCATCATATTATAATATGCGAGTAGGAAGTTACGTTAGAAATGCTAGCATTGATGTTATTTTTAATTGGTACATTTCTATTTTCAGCTTATTTATATTAGTTGTTGCTTCATCATGTTAACGAAGTTTTCATGTTTGGTTCCCCTTCAATGTCAAAAGAATTGTCTAGTTTGACTTTCATTATACCAAATTAAGAATATTGTAGTTTTAATTCACACATAAACTGTTTTGAACAAAAGTGTTATGTTAATTGCATAGTCGATTTAATATTTTCTTACTATATTTTTATATTTTCGCTATTGGATTGGGGCATGTATGATGGTGGAGGATGATATAATTACTTATTCAGTTACCCCTGTATGATAAACTCAATGTTGAGATATACGGAGTACATCATAGGTGTCACAGATCTTATTGCCCTTTCTATTTTTTATTTTATGTTCAATTTGTTGTTGTTTTATCTTGTTTTTGAGGATTTCAAATAGAAGTAATTTTACATAAAATATAACAATTGACTCTCCTCAATAATGAAAAAAGTTCTTTTAAATCGATTTAATGTTGTTGACCCTCTCATTTTTCGTTCAAGCTCTTGAGTGATGAAATCATCAAAGGATTGCAACTATTTAAAATTGGAGCGAGTGTAAGCATGTTAAGTGTAAGCCCTTGAGTGATGAAATCATCAAGGATTGCGTTGACCTTGTCAATTGCTAATAAAAATCTTCTAATATGTTGAAGTAGTGAATTTGAGTATGGGGGAATGTTTAAGATGAGTTAAGAAAACTAAGAGAATTGAATAGATAAAATATGTATAATTGACTTATAATGTTATATATTTGGGCATAATTGGAAAAAATAGGTAAAAATTGTATTGAAAATGTAGAATGATAGATAAGTAAACTAAAGACAATTTTTTTATGATAGGATGACATATTGATTTTCCTGTTTAAGGTCACTAAATTTTTTTGGCTTCATCAAAACAAATCTCTTTATGGTATTCATAGGTTGTGGAGTCGTATTAATGTCATTTTCAAATGTATTTTCTCTTTTTAACTAGCTATTCACTTGATCCACTTTAGGTGCAATTTGTGTATGATGAGAACATTTTATCGACAGTTATCCCTGTCTGATAAATTCTGTTGACAAAGTGTGATCTGACATAAATGAAGTACAAATATTTTCTAGCGAACCTTGAAAACAAATTATAATTTTTGTGGCTGCTCCTTATGTTCCTTTTTCCAAGCTTATTGATGACAATGTTTAGTAGTAGTGTAGTATGAAGTTTGCATTTTAATGTGATGCTGATGGTTATGCATCCTTCACTTACAGAAATGAAGAAGTCTGCTAGTTCTAAATCTCAGTTCGAGGATCTAATGAAGTCCCGGGAGGATTGAGGACGAGCTCAGCTTCTGACTGAGAGTTGGTGAGTTAGGAATATGAATGATTGTTGCCACAATTACTTATGATGTTTGCTTATGTCTATGAACTCAACTTTATTTTGACGGGATGCAAACACTAATGATATGTTTGGGTGGGATGAATCAAGAGGAGGGTAAAACAAAAATTAATATAGGGTAAGTTATTATTGAGGCAAATTTACCAATATATTTAGACATAACAATAACTTCGATTGCTTAATTTTGGGGGGATGGTGATTTGAGGGTGAATGTCCCGGCCCCTCTTTCTAAATCTTCCTAATTGCATTATGTTTTTACCTATCTAGTTTACATATTCTTATATTAGAGTTGGTTATACAATGTAGGTGAATTCTCTTGTGTTGGTGTGTGGTGTGACAATATTAAAGTCAAGCTATTGGCGGCATCACTATATGTATGTGACTTGCAGGCTCTCAATCTTTAAATTATTAATGTATTATCGTTCAAAGTTCAAACCCCTCCTTTTAAGTGATGGTTTGGTATATAACTTAAATATTTTAATGATCAATTGTTTCATTTGAGGTTTAGAAGCTAACCACTGTAAATAATAGTCTTTGTAAATATTACACTTGTTAAAAAAGAATATGATTCTTTATAGTATTTGTAATTTGTAAATATTACACTCATTGGAAAAGAATATGATTCTTTCTTGTAGTGTAAATATTACACATCCATATTCTTTATGCTAGTTTCTTCTAGTGTCCAGTATTCACTTCACCTAGTTCATATTCAATCCCTTCCTATGTTTTCACTGGCCACAGTACTATAAGAACATTAGTATCTGAGTTTTTAAAATTAAACAATCGATAATAATTTATTTTCTTCTCAATTTTTTCAAAAAGATCTTATGACGAACATTGGTAGGCAGCCAGTTGGGAATAATTGCATTTTATACTAGCTGAAATACATAACATAAAATGAGTTCACTTGTGTATAGAGTATCAATTAGAAATTGGGTTCAAATAGAAACTGTCTTAAAAATTCAGAATAAAGTTTTATGTGGGTAGAGTGTTAATTATGCTTGGCCGCCTGTGAGCGTACTCAAATGCATTTGAGCAAATTGATGTAAATCTATCTAAATATTTGAGTACATCCTACCGCCCGACTGATCAGAGAACCGAATCCTCAAGGTTGGACAAGGAGGAAGTTCTGCAGAGCGACGCCCCATGCATAATCCACCTCATCGCAAAAGGTCCACATCCTCGGGCTCGAAAAGCACGAGGGAGGATCCGGGCACGGAATAAACAAAGATACAAAAACTTTGGGCGTAAGCACAGCTATAAGCGGCTGAGATCCTCCCACTGACCCAAGGGTCCGGAGGTATGCCCCGGTCAACATGGAGGAGTAAGTACCAAACAGACACCAAATGGAACGAAAAAGGGTAAAGGGCAGCAAACACAAGAGTTGAATGAAGACAAGTAAGAGGAGACAAAGAAGTGGAAATATATTAATAAACCCCGGAGGGGGGAGAGTACATGATTACAAAAAAAAAATATAAAACCCCCAGCCTAAGGGGGTTGGGAGGATCTGATCTGAGGGGGAAGAGTACCCAGATTATCCACCACTCCTCTACTGATACCTCTACCTATACTCGAGAGCCGAGGTTGAACCCAGAGTGACACCAGACAAAGTCCACAGGACAACATCACCAATGCTGGCACCTCCTGAGATCTTGGAAGTAGGAGCGACGGCCTTCTCTCTCTCCGACATGAGCAAAGAAAAGGCCAAGCTACGTGATCCCGCCTACCCGGGTTCCCCTTCTCAGCCCCCGTCCCTCGTGGCCATATCCTGTGAGTAATTGCTAACCTCGACTTGGTGTCTTGCGCCCTCCCCGCCTAAGACGCCACCTCGAGATGCTCCCGCCAACTCTCCGTGGGTCCGCTGGGACAGTATGCTGCGACCATCTCATGTGACACGGTATAGAAAGGTCTGAAAGATAGCAAAGTGGGTAAATCGGCGGCCGGACAGAAAAGCGGGGAAGAGGGAAAAAATTACAAAGAATCAAGGAAAGATGACATTCTAGCCTACAACCGAGGCTCTGCTGGGGGAGGCCTCGAGACTACACCTGTGTCAAGCCATCTCTTTGCATAATTCCTCGATCAAGCGCGGCAGGCGTCATGCACGGCCTGCCTGGGAAGGCTTCAGACAAGACACCTGGCCACCGCTCCAGCGTATAAACGAAAAAGCGTGAGGAGAAGGACAGCATACTTTAACTCCTCCTGCAGCCTTTGCCCTCTTAGTGGGAGTGAGAGAACTCGATGGTCTGCCGGGCGCGGCCCCTACGTGGGAAGGTTAAGAAGATTTACGGGGTAACCGAAATCTCGTGAAGAAAGATGAAGACAATTGCGTAGACGACATGTAAGAAATCAAGCATGATATCCCGAATTTATAGAAAGATCGAGACTTTTCGAATTCAAAAGCGCGATAATGAAGAGAGAGCGGAGTTCGAAAAGTCGCATGCACGATGGCGAAGATATAAAACGTAAACGGCGGCTTGGGAAACGTAAGCAGGGTAATCAGATGGTGTGAAAATTGAAAGAGACTCTACCATATTTAGGATCCGACCCATAGAAAATGAACAGATCTGGGGATAAATGATAATCCCATAATTAATTGGGCTGATATGGGATTAGTCAATCGAATTCTTAAAACCTTAGTGTCTGAGTTCTTAAAATTAAACAATCGATAATTAATTTATTTTCTTTACAGTTTTTTCAAAAAGATCTTATGACGAACATTGGTAGGCAGCCAGTTGGGAATAATTGCACTTTATACTAACTGAAATACATAACATAAAATGAGTTCACTTGTCATGTATTATGATAGAAATGCCGACGACCTTTTAATGCCTAAGGTCCATCATCACCATCTTTAATCAAGTTGCAAATATCAGAGCACTCCACCAAACTACAAAGAGTAATCATACAAATTAATTAAATATTGTAGATTTTATTTGCATTCATTGTTGTAATGAATTATGATTAAAAATCGAATTATTAAAAATTTGAACAAAATCAACATGATGCAATGCTTGTATTTGTAATTATGATTTCACTTACCAGTATCGGCGACTATGAAATCCTTGTTTGAAAACCACAATAGGCCTGGGTAAAAATACGATGAAGACATTTAAAGATCAATGTCAATGAATAATTGTTCAAATAATTTTTTAAACACACTAACGATATCTCAATAAGATATCAAGCTATAAATGTTTATGCTTTTCTTTGAACTCTAATTTTGGAACAATGAAAAGGAAGTGTATCAATTAAGGTTTCAAAATTTTTAAGGTTTAATCTTAATCAAATATGAATATCTTATGGGATGGAGAAAGTATATTAATTACAATACCATAAATTACACTTATGTGACTGAATTCTTGAATAGAGGCTCTGCCAAGAATCCCCAATATCTTAAATATGTGGCTGTAATTGCAGTGGAAATCTTTAACAGCTATTGACATTGTACAAACCAAAGACTTGCAGGAAACTAACCTTCGTATGTTAAGAGGACCTTCACCAGGAGATCCAGATCCTCCTCTAATACAAGTGTTGACACACTTAACAGTGCATGTTTCGGCTTGTTTCGACTTGGGTCGTTGGATTCTCCCCTTTTTATTGCAATCTTGATTGCCTGCGTCACACAATCCGGACAACTCTTCTGGGATATTCGCTAGTGTTTCCCCCTGTTCCTGCTCGTGTTGTTGTTGTTGTCGTTGTTGTTTTTCTGCGAGGCTTAACCCAATTGCTTCTGCATTGCCCGCTGATATAATAATGATAGATGCTAGAGCACCCAGTGTCGCGACAAATAGAGGGCTGTGATTGCCGTTGCAGTGAACTTGTTTGTATGTTTCTTTCTTCTTGTGGTTTGCTTGAATCAAGGGGTATCTTGTATGTGGATTCAATTTGTTTGTTGAGGTTGAGCATATGTGAAGAGGAATGGTGGAATTGATTACGCCATAATAACTTAGCATTGTATTGTTGTCTATCACTCATTTGGGTTTTCTTGGGTACACTTTCCTTATCTGGCCGCATTAGTTCGGTCATGCCTTGGGTGTGACTGTGTGGTGTTTGTTCACTTCGTTCTAACTAAATATAAGAGTACTCAAGTATTTGGCTCACATTCATTATTTATATAATATATAAGTAGTATAATATTAAATGAAAAAATATATAAAGAAATTAAACTTTTATTGAATCCTGTAATGTAAATTTTTTTTTTTATTATTTATGAAAATTCAGATAAAATAAAACTCACCTGTTTAAAATTCTTTAACGCATAAAGCTTTTATCAAATCAAAGTTATTATGATCGACGTCTAAACTATGTGCTCACTAAAGATTCATTTATCAATTACCAATGCTCCCATTGCTTTTTTAAAATAAGTCATTTGACGAAGCGAGACGTTTGACTTGTTTTGTTTCGAGCATGAAATTAACTCTGATTCGACTCCTCGACTGAAATTTCGATTCAACCCGACATGCTGCTCTATTACTTGTTCTGGACATGATCCCGATTCACGGGTCGGTACTTAGTCCGACTCGATAATATCCCAGCCCTGACACATTCCCGATCTCGAGACTTAGTCCGACTCGCAATCTCGTGTCGTCAAGGCCGACTCGACGCGCTTCGACCTGACCTCCTGGCCTACTTTAGACTCGACGGACTTGTTGCAAAGATTGGCACGCTGACTCGACGCTGATACTCGCTTAATTGGCTTCCAGGTTTGCTTTTCGCGTAGATTACGATCTTAACCGGCTGATGCAGCAAATTGCATCAAGTGATTAAAAAGCAAATACTGGGATACCAAGAATACAAATAGGTGCCTATTTTGTGGTCCCGGACTTTTTGGAGCTTTTAATTTTAACCCCAAACTTCCTGGAATATTTGTTTTAAACCTCATTCTTTCTAGAGTCTTCATTTTAAACCACGTGGCTTCCGGAACTTCCATTTTGTACCCCATGGCCAAAATTAATCAATAAAATTGGGGATCTTTTGACTTCGAACGCTAGTTTTAATTGATATTTAATTTGAAACTATTTTTTCGTGAACCTTATTTCGGGTTTAAAATTAGGGTTAATTAATGTAAAACCCTTATTTTAACTTCAATTAATTTCAGGGGCTTAATTCCCGGGAACCTTATTCGATCGAGGGTTTAATTTGAATTTAGCCACGTAGCATTTCGAGCGCTTCGATTTTACTAATTTGATTAATTAGTCTTAATCCATTTGATTAATTGCATATACGTAGTGAGCGGGGTTCGACTCGCATGCTTCCATTTTCCAACACGAATTTAGTACATGTCAGCGCTCAAGTGGTCTTCACGTTTCATTTGGTGTGGATATAAAGACGTACGCTTCCTTTTATAATCGACATCCTGCCTCTGTTTGACTTGCTGACGAGTAGTCAGATATCGGGATTTACTTTTTGACGGGAATTTGGTACCCATCTTGGCCCCGGTTAACCTTTCTCCTCTCAGGCAACTAGTCCAAACTGTGATTAACCATATTTCTGACCACAAGCAGCTTGCATTCGAGGCCAACTACTACCCCAGTCATCACCCACAAGCTATTCGAGGACTTAAGGATGATTTATTTGTTTATATAGGAACCTATCAGGACTCATATGATCATAATCCCTAGTCAACCCCCGGGTCATTCGAGCGACTTTATAGGATGGTTGACTCATTTTATGATTTATCGCGACATAATTTAAAGAAACACGATCTTTTACTCAAGTCTTCGGGCCCGAAATTGATTTGGGCGTACACTTTAACTTTATGTATTTTAATGCCAACCCATGTTGGGATCTCATTTAATTCTCAATCCGTTAGAGAATTAAATTACATGGGGGTTTAATATTAACATCAATTTAGTACATATTAAGACCCAATTAATTCACGATCCATAGATGATTTAATAGGAATTAATTTATTTGAGGGTTTAATGTTAACTTGAATTTAGTACATGTTACGACCCCATTTAATTCCCTATCCGCAGAGGATTTGATGAGAATTAAATTTTCTAGAGTTTTACTACTAACATAAATGCATTATCTGTTAGTAGTCTAGATTTGTTGCATTTGCATTAATGTGAATCCTCGTGGATTTAACGAAATTAATATTTTCATTTTTAACATGAATTGAAGTCAAGTTGAATATTTAAAATAATTAATCTTGACCCACGTGGGTTTTAGAATTAATTATTTGAATTTTAGATTTGCTGTACTATATTGCTAATTAATCCTCGTGATTTAATGTAATTAATATTTGCATTTTCAACTTGAATTTAAGTCATGTTGAATATTTAAAATATTAATCTCGACCTACATGGGTTTTAGAATTGATTATTTTAATTTTAGAATTTAATTTAAAATTAAACTCTATTTTTCTCGCAATTTTTGGGTCCGTCTCTGTTTATTTGATTAACCGAGAAATATTCAGGATAAATTTTCAAGTGAAAATTTTCGACTATCTCATTTTGACTCTATGATAATTTTTTAACCATTCAAGACACTCGCTTGTCTCAATTTGAAGCGTATGGACCTTACTATTCATTACATCGCTAATGCACTTTAGGCTTGGGTCTCAAGGTGCTTATATAAGCATAAGATGATTCAAAAAAGGTCAAAGGTGAGCAAAGGTGAGCACGGGCTTTTAAGGCATTGGGCTTTTAGGGTTTTGGACCTACTAGGTTTTTCTTACCTCTCTTCCTCCCCCTCCCTAGCTGGGGCGAATTCTGGCGCTTAAAATGAGAAATTTCTTTTGGTTTTTGTCTTCTTTTTCTTGCACATTTTAGTGTTTTATGATGATACAATCATATCAACACTTTATTTTCTTTCTTGCAAGTTATTGATTCTTGCAAGTCATTTATACAATCATATCAAATATTTTAGTGTTTTATGACGCATACGTAAGAAACTTTATATCCCTCTTGTGGTTTTATTACATGCTCATGGATTTTGATATTGTAGCACATGCTCTTGGATGTTTATGTGATGGAATTTATGCTTTTAATCCCTTCCTCTTATAATAAAAATTAAATTTTTATTTTTTTGATGATTATGTAAGTATTTAGGAATCTTAGCACTAATTAAATGGACTTGTATTTGATAATTTGATATGTCCCTCACTTGCAAATCGTCCATTGATGCTTTTTTTGATGCTATGAGCCTTGTATTGGAGTCTAGTTGTGTACTATATTGTAGAAACACCTCCTTCAGATTTGAATTTTTGATTTGTCAAAACTAGACATATTGTACTAAACTGTTCATAACTTTTGCATCACTTATCAGTCTTGGGTTTTTCTTTATATGCCTTGTATCTTACTGAGAGGCAGTCATTTTGATGGGTATAAGGTCTTCCAGTTCATCCTGGAAGTTAAGTCATGATTTTTTTTTGTAACTTGCTATATCCTTCCCTTTTTCCCGATGCTTTTCTTCTTTTGCAATCGAGTCTCAATGATAGAGTTCGTCTGAGTCAGTAATATAACTCCATCCTACACTTCACAGCTCGGGACGTTTTGCTTTGTTTTTGCTATGCAAGCTCGCCAGGACTCGACGCTGGCATATGCTCTTTATTATCACACTTGTCGCTATATTTCGCTTTCGCCTCGTCATAACTTCTATATGTTGTGTAGCATATACCATTATAATAGATACCTCTGCCCAAAGTTAACCATTGGTTCAGTAATATTGGGCGTATAGCTAAGTGCTTTCTTTGCTTTGACCACTTGCTCTGAATTGCCTTCTTTGGTTTTCTCTGTCCTGGCCTTAGCAAACTCCTCTGTTTGAGGTGGATGCCGCAAGTAAGGAAATGTTCCTCACTTACTTTCTAACGAGCTCTTTGATAATCCCACAATTAATTGGGCTGATCCTGGTCGGGTCCAACAAGATCGGGCCTCTCGAAGACAGCTCAAGACCGCTAACCGGTCAAATGGACCCGACCGCCAAGGCAAGGCTAAACGTGAAAGCCCGATCATTGCCCACTGTAAGAGTGAGAACAGCTTGAAACCAACTACTGATTCCGCACACTATGCGGTAATTAAGCCAAGCACTACTAAGTCCATAACGAACTAATCATTAATAGAATGGCGGAGCTATCAAGGCCTCGATCAAAGCAAACTGCCTAAGACACTTATAAAGCAAACCTCGGCGCCAAATCCAAGAAGCTTCACTTCAAACCCAAATAATCTACTTTCGTAAAACTAAACTCTTCAATCATATACCGACTTGATCAAGTAGGAGTGTTTTCGACTGGGCACCCAGCCTCCTTCTTTCTCGCAGAACTCTCATTTGGAGCAAACAGATATCAAAGCCTCTAATTTTGAGATTATGATCGCCCAACAATCAAATCGACCCATCATCACTCTTCTTTAAGCATGGACTATCAAGCTGGGATTTGATTTGCGGTACGAAAATCCTGTGTCGGATACACGCTTTTCCTCATGTTACACCGCCGCAACTTTTGTGCCTTCGCGAAGAGCTTAACTGCTGTATCTAATGTGGTCTCTGTGGACTGTGCCCATCTATTTCAAGCCGCAGTGGCGGACAACACGCGCTTATGTGGCTTTTGCCTTTGCTTTCTCGAGTACGATCTTTGCTTCCCAATGGGTGATCCTTAATGCTTGCTCGTACGATCATCTTCTGCCAACAATGATAATTGCCTTTCCCTTCTTCCATCCCCTTCTTACGAACAGTCCAATGCCGCATATATTCGTCAGTATGTCAGCTTTGATTTCCAACAGCGGCGAAGGCATCAAGGCGTGCGAAAGGTAGTATCGTTTTTCATTTTGCACTCCCTGAGCACCCAAGCACGCGGGTTGGGACACATGCGAGACTTGGTATCTGCTTGTCGGTATGTGGACCTTCATTTTCAATCTCAATATTCATAAATATAACTTCATGGATATTAAACGAGGTACCTCTATCCTTCAAGTGTTAGTACCTGGCATTCATCCTACACTTCAAGTACATGCCTGGTGCCCTGTGAGGCTATCACCCGCCTTTTACTTTTTGACTTTTATCTACCCTCATGTCTTGTGCTTCCCTCAAGTGTTTATTTGCATTTGTCTCACCTAACTTATTCTTTAGTCCCTGCATCCAAGAGTTTTAGTGGTGTCTCTCTTTGTATCTCGGTCCGGAGTTGCAATTTAGGTGCCTTACTTGGCGAGTCCTATCTCGAGATTGCAGCCCACCTCAAAAAGCTTACATCTAACTCGGTGGTTACTTGCTAAGGTAGGTTTATTTTATACCAAGGCTGAACTGATCAATCTGCTGTCAAATGTTGATTCAGATGGTTATTCGGGTTTTCTAATTTTGTAGGTTGTACATCCATATGGTCCTTCTTCGCCGGCTCGCTGATACTGGGCGTGACGCTTGCCCCTGCGTTTTGAGGCTCGTGGTCAGCATTCCTTTGTCCGGCTTTTTAGGCTTCTTGATATGATGTCTGACATTTAGCAACTTAGTAATCGTGATAGCTAAGTCCGGCTTGAGGAGCGTTGACATAGCTGATATGTTCCTCGACTAGCCTTAACAACATAGTAGTCACGGGGCGTTCTTATTCATTCGAGGTCTATACATCTGTGAGTATCGAGAGTTTGAGTAAGCCTTTTTGTGTGAGAAGGACCTCAAATGAGACATATTTCTTCTTCAACCCGACAACTCTGCCAGGAATCTTTTGATGCATTACCTCAAGGCCGAATACCTCAAAGTACCGAGACCCCAGCCCCTCGGGGTTTAGGATAATGCTGAATAAAGGTCATTTCTCCTTCCCCTTAACCTTATCTATCTCTCATAGGGTGCAGGACTCTGCTCTTTCACCACATTCATAGACACGTCATTCATCTACTTAGTTTGACAAGAGTTTCTAATGTAGCAGCGGTTGAAGCAACGTTGCTTTGGTTCTTGTCTTCATCATCACTTGCGTCCCTAGGTTCAAGAGTTTTAGCACGTGTTCTTGAACCTAGTCCTAAGTCAGAATCTAGAGCTAGCAACATAAACCTTTTTATGGCACCTTCGCCTCAGAGCCGCACAAACAGAAAGTACCGAGGGTTACTTGTTGATGTAGACTTGTGCCATGTCAGCCGCTGGACCTGGCCGAGACATCTCGCGTTTGCTCATTTTTCTTATTGCTAATGCCATATAGATTTTATCTATGGATCAGGACAACCTATTAAGATATCCAATATAAGGATTAATCAGGTCCTTCTAACGTCATATTCTCCCAGCAATTGATTGATGACCAATTACAAGTCTTTGTATACTTTGAGCTGATGTATGTCTAGTTTGGTAGCTACATCCATCCGTAGTGCTCGTATGACTTGGTTTGTCATGTATCAACTTGTCAGCTTCGTTCTTGGGTGGAAGTAGTGTTGCACTTTTTCATTGGTCCTTTTCTCTTAGACCTTGCAGGACAAAATAAATGTTGTTTTAGGTTACGGTAGTGCTAGAAACGTATCAAGTTGCCTACGTACCCTAGGAAATTCACCTTGGGGATCAAGCCAAATCTAGTTCAAGGGGTTCTAACACTTTATCCTCATACGTTTAGGGTCAAAGTTTTATCCTCATGCTCGTGAGGTTGACGACCATCTTCATCCGGGAGGGAACAGCTTTATACCACGCCTAAGAGCAATGAGAAGTTTGGTCGTATCAAGGAGAAATAAAGGGCGCTAATTGCATCGGTGAGACGGTTCAAACATGCTTACGCATTATTGGAACCGGGTTCGACTACGCATCTTATACTGCTCTAATACTCGTTGTTTCATGTCGAAGCCAAGCCTTAACCCACGATTACTTTCTACAAGATAGGTGTTGTTGACTTACATATTATGCATCCTACTTCGAGACGGACAATCATTCCATAATGTCTGTTCATGAATATATTCGTATATGGGGCCACTTTGGTGCCGCTTGAGGAACTCATCTAAGACACCGCTTGGTCGGTTGTACCCCGAGTATTCCCATATGGTTTGTTCATGAACATAGAGTTGGATTTGTCACTCCTCTGTTTCTTCCAGAGAATACTCATGTTTAGACGTCTTTAATTTCATGCACCAAGCGCCCCGTTTCTTCGTCTTTCCTTACTGATATGCATGGAACGGTAGACATGAACCTTTCTTTCATTACTTTCAAGGGATTTAGGGTTTCCACGTGGTTGTTCCTACTGTAAAGTGGCCTGCCTTTGTATACATTCGGCCCCATTCTTTATGTCTACATGTGGCAAAGCTCTCTTCTTCCTCTAGCTGCTCGATGAATCTGGGTTAGCCTTCCGAAACTGTCAGGTACAGATCCTCAGTCAGTCGCGACTTTTTAATGCTTGCCCCAATCTTAGGAAGACTGATCGCCTCTTGGTTTTCTTCTTGGTGGTTAAGATTGCCTCAAGTCTGAGGAAGATTGAACCTCGTTTCTTACGTACTTGACTAATGGGAACTCTTTCATCAGCCCACCAATTAAACTATTGTGTTACATTGGAATGATCATCCAAAAGCCCACAACGTACTGAAATCACTATGATCCATTGTCATACCTATCACGACTCTAGTACACCGCCATCACAATGTGCCCGTAGACGTGATAGTTAGACAATCCTTAAAAAATGGCTTGATGTTTTGCTAAATTTAACAGCGGGATTAATATTATTTGATTATTATTCAACATGTATAATAGCACATACTGCACATGACATCATGAAAATAACGTAAATAATACACATTCAGGAGATATATGATATGACCCTAAAATAAAATAGACTTATTACAATATTTTTCAAAGTGTAATTCTAACATAAGGCCCTAATACGCACTTTGTAAAGTGCATTCTTATATTCTTCCGCTTTCCTCGAAACTTCCCAAGATGGCCGTTGTTACTACGAAACACCATCTAATATCAATACATTTATTTACTAACCCAACTAAGATAGCACGCAGGCTTGACGGTGAAAAATAAATGAATAAAATATGAAAGTGTAATTCGCTGTGAAATAGGAATTAAAAAGATTCTGGGCTGAACACACTATCGTATCACCAAAGGGATAACAAATGGACACGAACAAAAACAGAACATAAACCAAGTGTTAGCACACGACGCCGCAACACTTGGACACAAATAACATAAGGTCGGCTGCAGATAAACAATACCAAAGTAAAAGCACACAAGATGGTAATCCCCAGTTCGTTGCAACATGCACCTACCTGGAGAACTCATAACGGCGAATCCACTATGATAACGAATTACAAATAAGCCTTACCTCTAATGCCCTATTCTACTCCTATCAAGACGATAAGTCTGTGCCCCCCGACTTTGCTACACCTATCCTCCACAACACTACTATTCCTAGTATGTGTTTTATGTATTAAACAACTAAAAGCAAGACTATCGTGAACGAGAAGAACAAATTGTACATACGAAATGAGTTTTAACAATCCTCAGAGACATACAACCTACAATAAAAGATAAAATCTCAAGCCTTTCCTCACAAAATAATGCGTAACTCTATTATTTTTTGTTGTTTGGCATGCAAGTGAGACCTTATATAGTGTAGGCACAAACAAGTTTATGGTAATAACTTCCATAAACAAACCTTCCATAATTGCTTCCACATTCTCTCTTGTCCCATAACCAACCAAATCGCACTTTTATGCTCGGGGTACACTTCCAAGACACAATACAGGTACTAAAATATTCTTCCAATTATTACCAAATTCAAGAAAATCCTCGAAAATATCCGCAGATAATATTATCAAAGAACGAATCGTCAGAACCAACCGTCTCAATTGCTCCAACACTTCATCATCATATATTTTTGTTCATCAATAAAATTCAACAGCCACAAACACCACTAACAAATGAAATAAATAAATACGACTCAAATTTTGGCCATTTACAACGAATAACTAGGGTCAGTACGCATTTAAATAAATACAAAATTAGGTCATATCCATATATCCCATTTCCATTCTCATTATAATATATATATATTCAAGAATAAACCACATATCATGGTTTTATAAATAAATATTAAATAGAAACAGATAATAAGCTCATCATATCACTATGTAAACATATACGGTATATATATGTTATTGTGTCAAAATAATTATTTAGTAGTGGTAAAATTACTTTCAAGTAATTTATACCGACACTTTAATATTAACCATGTTTTACTACTCTTACAATAATTATTACAATAGTTATCTATAATAAAATATGTACTTACAAGTAATTATGGTAAAACATACTAATATTAATTTATATGTGTATTAACAATTATTACAATAATTATTTCATCTTGATATAATTATATTTCCACGTAATTATAATTACACATATTAATTACTAGGTAAAAGTTACAATATTTAATTATCTCAAATAATTGAAAATCTAGAGATAATTATCAAAAGGGGAATCTGTGAATTAATTAAATATCACTCAAATCATGAAAATACATTACCATAATTTTCAAGGTGATATCTAGGTCACAAAAACCAAAATTGATCATTACATTATTAAAATCTCTCAAAAATACATTTTAGAAAATTCTTTTAATGTTTCAACAAACTCTAGCCGACAAAGATTGGGCCAAATGGCCGCCCTAAGGTGGTCTACCATTGCCACGCGCCACTCACCATCCCATGAGGGGCGGGCGGCGATCCACCGGCAGCTGAACACTCTATCGATGTCGTGGGACGCGCCTACGTGGTCGCCAAAGGTTCGTGGCTCGAAAATTTGGTACTTTTGTTGGGCCTTTACGATTAAAATAATAACATTCAAACCGACATTTGGGAATTCCATGAGATTTTATGAAAAGAATTTAATCCGAGATTATCTACCTTACACCTTGAAATTGGCAAATAATAAAATCGAGAGGCCGAACAACCAAAGTAGGTTGTCTTCAAGAATATTCATACCTAACGATGATTAAAACCTCTCTCTGCTTTATAGAACTAAAGTGAACAAATGAATAGTGAAGAAAGTTAGTGTTTTAGTTCTCTGCTTGGTCAACGAGCTAACGCTCAGCCCGGCGCAGACCGGGTCGGTATCGTTATTAGATTTGATGGACCGCTGCCAATAAATCACCATGGGTCTTTTCAAAGACGCTTGTCCCCTACCACGTGCTCACCGAGAACGCCCCACGTCACCCATCCTGCATCATTCTGTGTCGCTAACATTGAGTTCTACGTAGACGAGCCCAAAAAGAAGACGATCTTGACGGTAATGAGTAAGATTCAATCAAATGATATCAAACATATCACACACACACACACACACACACATTTTTTATGGTACGAGTAGACAGAGAGTTTTGGTTTCATCTTTTTCTCTAAAAGATGAATAATGAATGACCACTAATTTCTACTCAACTCAAGCCCTTTGTAACGACTAACCCTTAGGTCGGCCGCCCGAGTAGTCATTATAATCCCAACATCCTACTCAAACCGACGGACGACTCATTTAAAACTACTCGCTTCCTTCCAAAAACAGATTACATATAATATTTCCAAAATAATCACAGCTTAAAAAACTTTATAACCATCAGTGATATCTAACCAACCAACCCCACATATATACAAACATATCCCAAATAAACAGAATGCCAAAGAGAGTAAGCATCGTAATTCTAATGGCTAAAAATAACAAATTGCCAAGCAAGTTTAAAAGGAAATACAACAATCAAACAACACAACACATCAAAAATCAAATTGAGGATCCTCTAATCCGATGCTCACCTAGCCACTTGAACAAAACTCTCAAATTGGCTCAATCTGTCGCCTCGTCAACCTGCATGAAATGCCTAACGCCGGCAAGTAAGCTCAAGGTTTTAGTGAAACTTAACACGGGGTGAACTTACCATACGAACTAAGCTCAATCAAAAATATATATTACGAATAAATACATATATCCAGACTACCTAAAAAGCGTCATACAACATAATTTCACAGAAATCCTTTAATAATACACATTTAAGATATAATAGAAGGCTTCAAGCACACAATTCCGTAAAGAAATCACACCTAACAACTAATAAAAACTCTAGTCAGGTATCAAACATCCTATTCTCTCATCCCCACCAAGATACCAACCCTAATGCCAAGATATGTCAACTGCCTACCCTGCTATGAATGGACTAATCAATAATCACCCCTCAAGACTTATACCGCTAAAGATAAGGCCAAACCGATTTATACAATAAAGTATAAGGCACATCGCACCTATACACTAAGTAAGGCACACCATTTTATACACTAAGTATAAGGCACACCGCCTATACACCTTAAGTATATACATATCATCGCAGATATCCTCGCATATGAGAGTCACCTAACCCCTAATCATCCCAACATGTCAAATCCCGATACTCAAGTCACCTCAAGTCATAGATAACTTAACCATCACCTCAATAACCAAATTTTACTTACTCCCAAATATCCAAGCACACAAATTTTAAAACATCTCACAATCGTAAGTCAATCACAATCGCCGACAAGGCTACGTAAATCGTAACAGGCCGGAGTTCAAGCTATTACTTACCTCAAATCTTCAACGCCTGTTTAATATAATCACATAATCATATAACAATTACATATGTCATTCTCACGTAATCATAACACAATAACATGTTCACACAATTTATAAATTTAATACGTAAAGTAACACCTCAAGAGATAAGTACTCTACCTCTCAAGTACTACCACAAAAACCTCCGCGAACACAATCACGGTAATCGCCTCTTTCCACGATCAACGCCTCAAACAAACACCCGTAAAAGTATAATCAAGACCTACTACTATACCTCAAGATTCTAGAAGACATAACCAACTCTTAGGGAACTATCTCCGAATGCCTAACATGACGATAACCATTTAATATAATCCCACTCCTGACACAACCCAATTGATCCTCGCTAAATTCCATCTTATTACTTAATCATTACAAATCAACTTATAAGTCATTTTACTTAATCAAATTGTGTCCATAATTAACTACCTATATCTAAATATCTATTATAACTCAACTCGAATTAACACTTTTTCAACCTAATCGGCCTTTAATCAATTTTAAATCACCAATTTAATATCACAATAACTATAATAAAGTGTCCCAACATAACTCTCCTACACATTTAAAGTCTTAGAAATATATCAACCCAAAAAGTCAAACGAAAAACCTAAAAGTCAACTCCAACATAACATCCTCAAACGACTTCTAAATCATTTAATTAATCACTTATATACTACGTAACCCATAAACAACCAAGACCATCATAAAATTGAATTATGGAAAAAGTCAACTAAAAGTCAACTATGTCAAAACCTAAGAAATATCTTGAAAGACTTGGAAATTTCTTACCTTAACTCAAGAGAACGATGGGGAGAACGATATTCTACAAACAATCTAGTTCGAAATGACAATCGAAGAGAGAAATGTTAAATTTTTAAGTGGGCGGGGCTTAATCTCGCCAAAAGAGGAAAGAAGATGACGTGTTGCTTGGACATGAATGATGTGGGAAGATAAGCATGGTTAGATATTTAAAAAACTGAGTCCCGTTTCTGGCTTGCTAATTTCTCCGCTTATCGTATTTAAATTTCAACGAACCCTTCCAAAGATAAAATTTCTTCTTATAAAGCAAAATCATTAAATATAAAATGTAATTCAAGCAAAATTTTACGAATAATATTATCATCGAAATTATTATACTATCCCCGGTCCCACCGACCGAAAAATTAAAATTTTAAAAAAAAAAAACGTGACGGGTTATTACACCTTTATATAGACTTTGCTCCCACAACTTAGGCACTTCAAAGAGTTATGGAAAAAACCTCGACTTTCATACAAGTTAAGATTCTAGAACCCTTTGTGCTAGTTAAGATTCTAGAATCTCTCCCTTTTTTCACGATTCTCCGCTATAGGTGATTCCCAAATCGAATGCTGTCTCATTATTTCCAAGGCTATATTTCAACCGAAAGTTATAATTCTATTATAGTTTGATCATGTTGTCATGTATGACCTCTTAGGCTCGATTGACAAGAGTAATCTATTCATTTATGTTAACCGAACATTGCATTAATATATAGATTATGAGCGGACTCTACTAAGCCATCATAACCCCTAATGTCAATACGAGTTAATACTAATATATCAATTGCCTAACAATCGAACATATACGTGAACTTATACTTATTAAATGAAGAAATCGTTTCAGACAATCAAATTAGCTTACTTTTACTTTTATGATCTTAATATCTCATATTTCCAACAATTTTCGCTTAATTTATTTAATTAAAATATTTTTCAAAATCATTTGAAGGCCTTAAGCAATCTCGACACCTTGAATTTTGGTGAAAATTACTTCAAAAATATTTCTGAATCTGTCCAATTGATTCATATCAAAATATTTTGCCAATAATTAATTATACAAGTTTTAATTATTAAAATAATTTAATATCCAAAATTGTTTTCGTACACTTCAACAATTTCAAAAATTATGAAATAAATATGTTTTTATTGTTTAAGCCTTTTAATTAAAATACATGTTTTAATTTCCAATAAAATAAATAAAAAAACCCCTTAAAATATGAAATAATTATCCAAGCTTTGTTAAATCGTAATCAGAATCATGAAACATGAACTTAACATAAAAAATATATATTTTCACATATATAAAACCATATGGCTGATTTGTATATTTAATACATTAAATATATAAATCTGATTTATATTATAAATAATTAAACATTTATGTTTAATAGATCTAGATAAAAAATATATAAAATTAAAGCAGGCTTTGATATCACTGATGAATTTTATATGCATTACTTGAATAAAATCAAATATACATATAAGCAGAATCACTTTAAATTATGTATTTCAGATCTAAATTGTAGAACACTTACAAAGCAAGGGCCTAAATGAAGTCCCACACTCATTGCTAACTGATTGAATTGGATGATTGAAAAGCAAAAAAAGAACACTTATTTTCTTTCTTTCAATGCTTCCTATAGAGAATAAATAGAGAGCTAAATTTGTAAGAAGTCTAGGTTTTTGAGTTTGTTGTATGAAACAAAACCCCATAAAAACCTATGTATATATAAGCACTAAAACTCAAATTGCTAGTTAAATTTAGTCGGGCTCATTAAGAGTCCCACTTCATAATTATCTTATCAAGTAATTAACAAGCTCATTTGATTAATCAATTAATGGAACTAACAAGTCAATTAATTCAAGCTCATCCAATTAAATTATCCTAATTAGGAATCCCATTAATTACAATCAACTTCCTGAATTAGCAAGTGTAATTTAATTTCATATATGAAATATAACTCAACATCACTGTATGTGTGTGATCTTCTCTAGGCTCGGGGATATAGCATGTATAATACTATAGACCATTAATAGTTATTATACCATTATGCATGAGATCTAGCACTGCATAACCCCGTGTATTATCGTGAGAACTGACTAGTAATTACAATTACTATGATTAAATGTTCTGTTATGTAATCACATTCATTAAACTTAAAATGAATTGTTATAATAATTATTGCAATGGACATAATAAATGAAACCATTAATTATTAAATTCCAATAGATCCCTCAATATTTATGCATCCATGAATGGTACAAAAATGAGACAATTATATAATTAGAATAATAATAAGAAAATGCGAGAGAACCTTTTGTAAATATGTATCAGACTGAATAAAAGCTGATAGCCTTCCTGTTGTTGTGGGATGTTTAAATAGTAGAACTATCGCTCAAACTTTTTAAATCCCATATTTTTCTCTGAGTAATGGAAGAATATTACTCCAGGATCTTGATGTTTGAAACCATATGTTAATCGATACTATCACCATAAGTGCCCGGATCGGAGCAAAATCCGTATTTTGAAAACGGGAGAGGAAAATCTTCATATGTAAAAGAAACTAACTTTTTTTTTAAGCAAAATGTAAGCTACAGTGAGAATCGAAGCAGGCATACAGAAGTCATTTGAAGCACTCTGTAGCTGGTATTCGATGTTCTCCCTCGTATGTAAAGACTTTTTCTTTCAAAAGCATGCATGCTGATGAGAATCGGCTGAGGCATACAAATCATTTGGAAGCTAGCAAGTAGGCAGATTTCAATATTCTCATATATGTAAAGACTTGCTTCAAAACCAAATCAAAGTGTGTAAATATCAACCGTCAACAAACAAAAGATTTAGATAACTGGAGTAGTGAGAATCATAAGGGAATTATGTCAAAGGAGAAAACTGCTCTAGAGAGAAAATCATTTCTACATATGAATATATGATACTCAAGTGGTGATTAACAAAAAATAAAATTGAAAAAATAAATTTACGATAGTTTACTAATAGATTAACCTAACTTCAACCTATATATATATGGTTGCTTCTTTAGTTAATGATAATTATTGGATCATAAACTCGTCCATTTATTTTTCTTTAAGAAAAACCCTCCATGTTGCCTTATATGGTGAGATCCAAACTAAGAACCTCTAAGTCTTTGAAATCCTCCTAGGCCCAGTCACCAGATTAATTTGATGTTCTCAATGATATATTATAGCAAAAAAGACATCCATGTTAAAATCAGTCTGAGTTAATAAGCACAATAAAATAATTAAAAATAAAATGCTAAATAGATTGTCACCGGACTGTTAGACACATCACTAAACTACGACATTGTTGACCACTGACCATGTCCCCCAAGTTTTTGACACCGGTTGTATGGGCTACAATAATAATTTTTTGTTAGAGCACACCTGTTCCCTTTCTACAAATATTTTTTATTTTTTGGAACACTCAACTTAGTTTGGCTAAATTTTATCCAGTCACCTGAACTAAGTAAATTATTTCAAATAGACACCTAAATTTTTGAACTTTTCAAATAGATACATGTAAGTGATTTTTGGCACCTGAACTTTTGAGAATCCATTTTTTTAGCATTTGACTTAACTAGAGGCTTTTGGAAGTGGATTGATGATCCGGTTTCTCCTCCGGTTTGATATAATGATTTACTAGAAGCTTTTGCATCTGCATTTCAAATAGGAAGGTGAAGCTTTTAGGTGTGCCAAAAATCACCCACATGTGTCTATTTGAAAAGTTCAAAGGTTTAGGTGCCTATTTGAAAAGATTTACTTAGTTCGGGTGTTTGAATGAAATTTAGCCACTTAGTTTTATCTTTAAGTTAGCACTCAAGATTTGAATTCTTGACCTCTATCCAAACGCCCACCTCCAACACTCAAATAAGTTATTATCGAGTATGAAATTATGTGACGAAGTCACAAATATGAGTATGGCCTTTGAACTAAAACTATTAGGAAAAGATTTGAAAATATTTAGAAACCTTATAATATCATATATTCCCTTAATCCTTTAAAGATCGTCTAATTTTGAATTATGATGAATTGACTTTTAATCTACTCTATCATCAAAATAATAATTTCAAGTCGGCACGATAACTTTTAATCTTCTTTTAATGGAGATAATGGTTCAAAATATATCAACAATTAAAATGTATTGTTAATATCAAAGTCTTGAATAGCACCGAATAGCAGCTATATCACGGTTTTTGGGCTGACACGGTGGCTTAGAGCTATAAAGAGGTCGACATGATGGACTCGAGAAACTTCACTTTATTTCTAGCTATAGCGTAAATCGATATCCTGGCCTTTGAAATGTATATGTCGAGCGGATAGTAGTGTTATTAATTAGTATTTTTTATAGTCGAGGCAGGCACTCATAAAGTGATATTTTAGGCGGGGATCTCGCGAAGTCGTTAGTGTCGCGGTTTAATAATTTTTTCACCTCCGTAGTATTTTATATCAAAGGGTAGGATGGGAAAAGTCGGTTCAAGAAACCAAAACGTATAAAAAGCCGTTACCTCTTCTCAAAATGCATTTACTCTTCTTCTTACAATAATCTCTGCAATATCACTCCTTCAACGAACTCCATTGAATCTCTCTCAATTTCTCAAGTTCTCGTCATTCTTACTTCTTCTCTTCTGGGTTTCCTTCAATTCTCTGAAATTTTCTGAAAATTTTGATATATTAATTGAATCAAACAGTTTGGTTTCTTGAAAGATTTATACAAATCTTTTATTGGTTCTTGGCATACAAAAAAAATGGATGCAGGAACCAGATATAGAGCTATAAGGGTTCCACTTGGTGATCGTCATCACACTCATAAACTTAACAATTCTTCCGAAAACGTGAGTTTCTTGATTTTGTTGAATTTTGTTAATTTTTTTAGTTATCATTAAACTTATTTTTCTGATTTTTGATATTGTTTAGTTTGTTAAATATTTCATTGCGTATATACTTTCATGTTGACGTTGATATTTACATTTTGTTGTTGTTTTTCCTCTGTTATTTGGGGTTATTTTGTTATATATGGTTATAATTATCCTGGATATTGAAGCAATTATTTTGATATACTACTTATGTGTTAATGTTGTCTCCAATGTTTATTTTGATTATTAATTGAGATTTTTTTTTTTTATAATTTCGAATTATTTGGGATGCTTTTCATGTTGTAATCAAGGGATTTCTATGTCACTGAAAGACTTTCGAAATTATGGTTAATTGGTGATTTCCCTTTAGTTGAATTGTTGTGTTTAGGATTTTAGAGAAACCTATGATTATTTGAAACATATGATTATTAGTTGAAATATGAAACATATGATTATTAGTTGAAATATGAAACATATGATTATTAGATTAGAGAAAGCATGATGCATTGTTGAGGTGTTATGTGTTGATGTGATGAAATCAGTTTCTGTCTTTGCTCATGTTAATTTTAGAAACGCCTATTTCAGTATTCCTTATCAAGTTCTTCTGGATTTGTAGTTAGACAGGTTTATTCCAAATCGGTCTGCAATGGATTTCGATTTTGCACATTTCATGCTCTCTGGTGGAAAGGTTATGAAGGAAAATTCTGAACCATTATCTCCATCAAAAGAAGAATACAGAAAGAAACTTGCTGCTGCTTTCAACATGAATAGAACACGGATCCTTTCTTTTAGGAACAAGCCGCCTTCTCCTGCAGAGCAAAGTTCACCACTCTTCACTGATACTCAACAACAGAAACATTCCAAACGGCAAAGAATTATCCCACAAGTAGGTCCTATTGACATTAAAATTATATCGTCTTTAGGAGCAGATTTTATTTTGTGTTCTTCATCTGACCGAGTGTTTCTTTATTTGTAGACTCCTGAAAGGACTTTGGATGCGCCTGAATTTGTTGACGACTTCTATCTGAATTTGTTGCACTGGAGTGATTCAAATGTTCTTGCTATTGCTCTTGGAAATTCTGTGTATATGTGGCATGCTTCGAGTGGCTCTATCTCTGAAGTTCTTGCAGACGAAGATGTTGGACCTGTGACCAGTGTCCGATGGGCCCCTGATGGGAAACACCTTGCTGTTGGCTTGACTAATTCTCATGTCCAGTTATATGACTCTTCTTCCTGTAAATTGGTAAGTGCTTCTAGTTGTTTTGTATATACTCATAAAATATTGTGAAAGGATGCATTCATGATGTCTCAGCTTCGTTATGCTTTATCTATTATAATTCGCTGACCTACTGTATCTATTTGTTTAATCAGTTGAGGACACTTAGAGATGGACACAGATTAAGGGTTGGTTCGCTTGATTGGAATAATCACATCCTCACAACTGGAGGACAGGATAGTTTGATTATTAACAATGATGTGAGGATAAGATCCCACAGAGTGGGAACCTTTATGGGACACACTCGGGAAATCTGCTCTCTGAAATGGTCTGCGACAGGCCAGCACTTAGCAAGTGGAGCAAATGATAACCTAGTCCACATTTGGAGCAACTCTAGGACATCATCTAATTCGTCAAACCAGTGCCTGCATCGCTTGGCAGACCACAATGCTGCCGTGAGAGCTCTCTCCTGGTGCCCTTTCCAGAGTAACCTTCTTGCTTCAGGTGGTGGAGTAGCTGACCATTGCATAAAGTTCTGGAACATGAACACTGGGGCGTGCTTGAACTCTGTAAACACTGGCTCTCAGGTCTGTTCTTTACAATGGAGCAGACACGAGCGTGAGCTTTTGAGCTCTCATGGCTATAATGATAATCAGCTCATACTCTGGAAGTACCCTTCTATGGTCAAGATTGCAGAGCTTCAAGGTCATAAGTCAAGAGTTCTTCACATGGCACAGGTACAATACACACAAACAGCTTCACCACGCCTGAGACGAATTAGATTCATTTTCATTATCTGCATAATAGTTGATACTAACGAAACATTTTTCTCACTTTTCGATCTCTCAGAGTCCAGATGGATGTACTGTAGCATTTCTTAGCAGGAGACGAGAGTTGATGCTGGGATATGATACAAGGTTCTGGAAGTGGCGTATAAGCAAGCTCCAAAATCGAATCCAGAGCCATTTTCCAACGTTGCTCGAGTTAGATAAACAGATGATAAATAGGGTAGGGAGAAGGCCTTAGAGCCTTACTTTCCATTCATTGAACTTTTAGTCATATTAGGAGTTTAGATTATCAGGATTATCTCAATATCTATACACGGAGTAACAAATTGAAGTAATTGTGAGTAAATGAATTTCAGCTGACATTGTGATTGATATAATCATGTTTTAATTTTTTATATCAAGTATAAATTTTGCTTATTATGATTTATTTTATTACTATATATACTAAGTAAAAATTATAAATAATGACTTTGACTTGGTGTATATTAATTTTAATTTGTTTATTAAGATTTTAGTTTGTTCAAGATGGCTCTGACTTATGAGGTTAAGTTTTGGCTTAAGCTTTGTGCTTAATTTGACCTCAACAATTTGATTAGTCAATTCAACAATAAATTTGATTTGATGACCATTAATTGTCAGGGTTAGTTTTGGCATACACTAAATTATGAATTAATTGAAACCCCAAGATTAGTATACAAAAAATCATGTGATTGACTATGATTACTTCTAAATCAATTAATTTCTTATTTACATCCTAAATTTTAGATTTATTTTCTTTTAACTTATTTTCAAATTTGACTATGGTATTTGATTATGACAAAGAAACTCTTTTTAGGTTTGTTGAGGCATCGAGCGAACTTAGTGGTTGGGAGATTAACTTCGGTAGCTTAGAGTCGGGGTTAGATTCGTTGAGGACGGTGGGTGGGTTTTAAAGAGTCAAAAAAAAAATAAACTCTTTCCAGTTTGTTTCTTAAACATGAAATAAATTACCATAAATGTTCATTAGTAACACATAATACTTTACTTTCTCTCATCAACCAAGTATTTGAATCCATTTTTTCAAATCAATCTCAAATTAATTAAATTATATTTTCGATTTCTTGTAATGGAAATGGGGATGGTATTTAGACCGGAGCTTTTTGGGGAGATTGGTGTGTAGATAAGGAGAAGCAAGCAGAATTGGAAATATGAATTAGAATTCCACGAGGAGGAAATAGGGGGGTTGGTTATTTTTCAATTAATTACAAGATCAATTAAGTAGGCCGCTTAAAAAAAACCTTATGGTCATACCCAATCTGAAAGTAAAACACAAAATAAAATGTTTATTTCTTTGGAAACAAAGTAATTTCAAAACTACATTAACTTTTCATTTCTATAAATTCAAAAAAATAAACTTTTCGAATGCTTCGTAGGAAACGTTTAGAAAAATTTAATTGATGATTAGAGATACATGTTGGTGACTTTGTCATATTATTACATTCTATTCTATACAAAATCTTCGAGCTATCTTCTTTCCATTTCTTGAATGACACTTCCTCCAATTCATATATACATATATATATGAGCACGAACTTTAAGATTTTTTTTTCTTTTTTCATAATTGAACGGACTCAATTACCCTTACTACTTAATTACGTTGTGATCATTATAAAAGGACGTAATTGTATTTTACTTGACAAATTACAATCCATATCAAAGTAAAGAAAGAGAGATAGATAATGTCCTACTTCAACTATAACTCTTGGTAATATCTACATTTTCAATATATATACTCCATTGTATTTTAACTTAAACTCATACGTAAAGGACAGTTTATAGTTTATACTACTCCTACTTCAACTTCTATTCAATGGTCTAAATAAGGTCGTATGTATATCTATTTACCAAGCTGCAAAAGTTATTCAATAGTCCTACCCAATTTCTTCGAGTGAAATTTGACAAGACGGAACTGTGATTGCTTGCATTTACTTTATCACAATAAAATTTTGTTACCATGTCACTTATATTTGAGAATAATTAATGTTTGATCGTTTTTAGAAGTTGAATTATAAATTTGATGGCCCATCATTTCATGTTTACTGTATTTAGATTACAAAGTATTTTATGTAAATATTTATTATAATTTAATGATATAATTATACATAATATATTAAGAAAAACATTGAGTTTAAAATTTAAAATTATGAAAATTCAAAACTTTATAAATTAAAGTAGTCTAAATGTTATTTTAAAAACATGTATAATAATATTGAAACTAAAGTTATTAAAAAAAAATTTATTCTAAATATTAAAACTGCTCCTTCTTTATTTTTTTTGTTTTATATAAGTTTATGAGATTTACTTCTATCTCATCTTTATTAAGAAGGAGAAAAAATAAAATTGTGAACACATATTTTACATTTGAAAGAAAGAAAAATCTATTCTGATGAAAGAGCGTATCGTTAAAATTAGTGGAATAAATGTGTAACAAAGTAAAACTTCGGTATAAATCTTTCTAAAACTTAAAAATCAATTACCAAATTATTCACCAGACCAAGTTGTGGAAAAATATTGAATAAGATATATAATACAAGTGTCAAGGTATAAATATTATAACTTGAAATATAAACTAAGTACATTATCTGATAATATGTGTACCAAAACTCTCCTTTAACTAACAAATGAAAAGTTAGTATACTAATTTATTAATGGAACCAACTTTAATTTATTGTTAATATGAAACTTTATTAGTTTTTTCTTTCCTTCTCATATATTTTCATTATATTAATTGCATATTTATGGTTAATATTATATAATACCATGATTTTTATCTTTGTCATCTAGCAAAAAAAAATTTAAAAATCTTTGTGACTTTGAAATTCCGTCTGACATTGATTTTCTTTTAAACCCCTATTTAATGTATATGTAATAAAAGCTTCTAATAAGACATTAATTAGAGTATTGTTTGATTCATTAATCATGAATATATATATATATATATATGTAAATAATAGATTCGTTATTAATTGGCGTGAAAAATGTTAAGGATGACAAGCCCAAAAAAATAGAAAGAATTTACAATATAACAATGATGTCATAAGAATTTACATATATAGAAAAATGCTCGGTTCAAATTTATCTTATAAAGTATAATACAATATTGTCGAAGAAATTAAGGTTGCTAAAAAATAATAAAAGATACGTGAAGAAAAAAATGTAGCAGCTATGAAAACAAGCTAAAACATGAAAATTAATTCACATAAAATTAAAGCTGATTTAATATATAGAAGGGGAAAGTAAGGATACCCCTGAATAAAAAAAAGATGCCGGCCTTATGAAAGAATCAGCAGTGAAAGGCCAGGACTAATTAATGCTAATAAAGATGATGATAGTGGAAGAGTATCATTTCATATAAAACAAAAAATAATGAAGGAGAAGTTTTGATTATTTGGGCATGTGAGTTAATTCTTAGAAATAGTCACGAGTAATTGGCGGTCGTTGACCAAAATTAAATCGCCGATAATGGAGGTGGGGGTGGGATAACTTGAAGGTTCTAAGGAGTAGTAAATAAAAAAATACAAAATGACTATTTTATTTCTACTTAAAATTTCCTCAAATACTACCACTAAAAATTAAGGGACCTGATAACACTTTCACATTTGAAAAAAAATGTTTGGAGTGTCTATAGAAGCAGCTTCGGGGATTGATATTTGGACCATTTCAATAATTAACTCTGGATTTTTAGATAATGAAGTTTAGAATAGGTATAACATAATTTCGCTTTTGATAATTTCATAATTTTAAGGAAATGATGTTCCTTAAAATTTATAAAAGTTTATTTATTAGATGATTTTGTTTATGACTCTTATTTTTAATTACTATTTATAGTTATACGAATAAATCGCATCTGTGTGGAAAACCACGTCTTGATGCTGGCGATCCGCTTTCTTAGTATTATAAGAGCGTGTTAATTTTGTAGCTTTTGAATATCAATTACTTAACATTGTTGTTCGAAAAATAAAATTGATATCAATAAATTTGTTTTTAAATAAATTTTCATAAAAAGTACATTTTATAATTTTTTATTATTTATTTAATTAATTATTGATGGTTAAAGTTGGATCTGAAAAAATAAAATGAATATTATATATTTGGAGGGAGAAAGAGGCACAAGACATCATGCTATAAAATCCAGGCATCTTGAAATATTTGCCCAGACTTATACATAACATTAAAAGGTAACACAATTCATGTTCAGTATGAAGGAACAACGGACTCTATAAGCTCATGAAGCGGAGCAAGCTCTTTCCTCTCTATCAACCCAAATTCCTGAAAAGAGATGAAATGATAAATACCAGATTCAATAATGCAAACACGCCTCTAAACGAGTCGAACCCTACCGAACCTGAACAGGCTTCGGCTCGAGCAGAAAGATTGTGTCCGTGTGTCGTAGGACAGAGAGGGAGAGTGTGTGACTTAACAGTAGATAAAACAATTGTATGAAGTTTTCTGTTTTCTAAAGTGACTACAAACTGTGAAGAATTTCAGAAGACATGCAATTTGATTAAGAAGAAGAAAGCAACCGAAAGTCTTAAACTAGTATTTTATTCTGAAAATCGATTTGGTGAATATGCAGAAACAAAAGATCCTACAGGCCACAGAAGCAAAAAAAAAACTCCATATTCAAGTATGAAGATAACTTACACATGTAGACAATATAAAATGTTTTGGCTTATGTATTAAGACAAACTTCCTCCTCTTGAGATGACAATTTTCTGAAAATGAGAATGATAAATATGTGCATATACACGAAATAGGCGTTTGAAAATTGTCTTCACAACATCCTTAAAGTTGGGAGGAAATGGTGCACCTACATATAAATAAAAGCAGAAGATCTATAAGTAACAACTCTGTTTATTTTTTCTCAAAAAATTTAATTTACAATCCTGTAGCCAGATAGGGGGGTTAGCCAAACTGCACTAATACAAATTGGAACTTTAAGCATAACAACTTTTGATAACCCTTTTCATTTTCAATGGTTTTTCGCTTCTATCTAGAGATATAGGTGATGCACATTAGCTTGCAAGCGAGGGAAGATAGAGATTCATCATCCAACTGTGCTTAATCCAATCCATTAAATATTCAACATACTTGGGAGCTGAAACCTCGATCGGTTTCTTGTTAACACACCATCTGCCCATCTATATTCATACCTGAAGCAATATCTCCAGATTAAGAAATGTGCTAGGTGAAAGAACTCAACCATGTTAACTGAATCAATTTATGCATCTTGTTACCAAGCTTTGGAAAGTGTGCATAAGTATCTTCAAGGTCATCCTATTCATTGGATGTCTGGATGACTGATTGAGAATTTCTTTTGTTTCAAAATTCTGATTCAGCAGTTTTGCTTGACATAAAATGATATTTAGTAGACAAAACAAAAACAATGAACATGGCATTTTGAAAGCCTTGGTTGTTAGAATGTGATGGAAAGCATTTAGAGTTGACTTGAGTCGACTTGTAAGTCTGTGGGTTCCATCAACCAGGATATTTATTATGTAGTTTGCTTTAGTAAAATTTCGATGTGGGACTGGGTCCTTTACACGACTCCATTAGTGAAGTACAATTAAGGTACCTCTTGAATGGGTTTTAACAAACAAATAAAGCAATCTACAATATCATACTTGGGGCCTGCACTCATCGTCGGGCAGGTTTCTGCCGTACAGAACTCCGTGAGGGTGCCAAAAAGCATATTCACCTGATTGAAGAAATCTACAGCTACAAAGCATGAAGATTTAGTAATGTTGATTACACATAAAAGAGAAGAAATATAAGAAGGTTATTACATCTATAGAGAAAGAATTGAGAGAGGAAGAAGTACTATTAACAGCAGTACTCATTGATATCCTCCCTGGAGGGAAGTTTTGCAACTTCCCTCAAATTTCCACTGCCTAATGTTGCATCAATATGCCATCTTAGCTGAGCACCCTGTAACACAAAAGGCAGAAAAAAGAACAAATCTGGTGCATGTCTCGGTCCCAAAATCGGCGTATTGCTTAATCATGACTAATAAAGGCATATAATTTGAGCTCTTTACATGCCAATTTATTCTTTAATTGCTTATAATTGTGAGTGCATTAGAAACATGATCACAGATCGCGTTAACTTTGAACAGAGTTATCTATTAAAGCAAGAAGAAGATCTTTAATTTCCAATTCAACTAATGACCTGAGTAAACTAGATAACCTGATGGATAATATGGAAAGAATGTACCAAATCACTTGGATTGACAATTTGACGACACGGTAATAGTTATTTAGATAATAAACATTCGCTCAATGAAAGAGGTGAAAAAGTCTCCCTGATATTAAGATAAGCTCGATTGCAAGAAATAGTCAATAAAACTAATTAAGCCATGGTAGAGAGGAATTTCACAGGACGACAGATTGTGTAATAAGATAATTCATAGTCCCAGATGGGGCACTTTTTGGGTCTAAATGTTTTCTGGTTCCTGGCAGAAAAAGAATGAAACTGTTACAACTTGTACCACATAATATATTTGGACACTTAACAATGTATGAAGGATTCTTAAGACAATTAACAAACTCTTCAATGATCTCAAATATCAAAAACAGAATTCAGGAATCAACTTTGCCCAAAGAGAATAAAACGAAACAAAATTCGAAACAACTCACAAGATGCACAACCAGTATAAACATCTGAATAAAACGTCAGAAGAGGATGGGTGATGCAAAATATACTCCAAGTCTTGTTGCTCATGGCATTCCCTGCATGCTATTATGATATACCATAGACACCCTAAAGTGCATTTATCGCATCCGATTGCGATTAATGTCTAAGGCTTTGATGATTGATCCTACCATAAAATTATACAAACTCGAATAATGAAACTTTTGTGAATTGAACGCTTGAGTTATAGAATCTAAACAATAATCTTAAAGCTCCAATACCTACTCCTCTGGATGAACTAATACCCCTCTTTATCCGTTTACGTTCATCTCTTGATCATTTCAAATTCCTAATTTAAAGCTGCACAAAACTTAATCCAAGCTCTTCAAGATCCACTATTATCTCTTCCATTTGCCAAAAAAAAAACTCAGCATCATGATCAAACTCATTGTTATTCAAATTAATTGTCCATTCCAAATGTCTTAACAATAACCTCAAAAGAAAATGAAATGATCATGTCCTTGGATCATATCATATTTATATCTATAGTATTGGATCATATCATATTTATTTTCCATTCCATTCAAATTAATTTTCTATTCCAAAAACATGTCTAAAGAAAGTATTGGATCATATGTTATATCTATAAATTCCTAAAGTTGGATATGATCATATGAAGCATGATAAAACAAACAACAGATCTAATTCCAATAAAATCATAAAGTTAACAATTGGGCAACAACAAATAATGATGCAAAAGTAGAAAAACAATTCATGCACAATACTTATAAATACATTTTTTTTAAATGAATGCTTTGTAAGTATACCTCCCAAGGCCAAACAGACTCATTGCTAGAGATGTGAAGAATACAGAAATGGTTCAATAATGTGAGAGCATGATCACAATAATAATAAAAGTTAAATAAATAAATCCATAATAGAAATTCGCGGTAAAAATGACTGGTAAGTGGTAATTTAATTGGTTCCTTTTGGCTTAATTTTCTATATGCACAGTAAATATTGACTAAGTTCAATTTTAATAAAGAGGCCCTAAGTTCCATTTTCTACATGCACGGTAAAAAAGTACTTAATTAATTCATTTTAAGTTATTAATGATTTAAATAGATCTCCTTATATTATTGAAGAGGATCAATTGTTATATTTTACGAAGTATATAAAATAAGTTATAACTATAGTATTATACTACAAAATTTTAAATTAAAATTATTGTCCCTCTTGACTATAAACTCCGTTATTAAAACTTCATTTAACATTCGATTACTTAAATATCCGAAACACATAAATAATTATACTCCGTATTTTTTTAATTAAACTTAAAATATTTAATTTTAAACAGAAAAATAACTAAATTATAAAATGGACATTTTTTTAGTGTAATCATTAACATGAGAAATCAAAATCCAAAACAAAAAGACATAATCATGAGTAACAAGTACAAATATTTTACTCGACTGTACTTTACTTAAAAAGAAAGAAAGTCTCTCTCTCTCTCTCTCTCTCGTCTCTTTCTTCTGCAATATATCTTTCTATTTTCCACATGTTTATTCAAACCCTAAGGAATACCCACCCTTCAGGTTCCCCCTCCCCCCAACAAGTTTATTCCACCAGTAGATGTATTTCTGACACCACCCATGTTTCTTTTTGCATTCCATGTTTCAGTATCTAATTATTATTGCTATTTTGTTTATTTTTTATTTAGTTTAAATTTTTTGTGTTATTGAGCTACTAAATGAGCAAATATGTTAACTTTATCTGTTTCTTGGATTCAATGGAATATTTATAAAGTATTTTTTGTTGTTTATTTTCTGTTTTTTTGTGTTGTTGAGCTACTGAAAGACAAATGTGACTTTATCTGCTTCTTGGATTGAATAGAATATTTATAAAGTACTGTATTTCTTATTTTTTATTTTCTGTTTGGTGCAATTTTGTGTGTGTTATTGAGCTATTTTTTGTTTGTTTGTAAATTAGCAATGAATATTACAAATAAGGACTACATAAATTCATAACTAATACTACCTATAATTATTTCTGAGCCTCCGGCAAGAGTTGAACCGAGACCTCCTAGTGGAAGCTCGGATCAGATACCATTACGCTATTAAGCCATCCGTTGTGTTATTGAGCTATTAAGGAACAAATATGTGAGCTTTTTATCTGTTTCTTGGATTGAATGGAATATTTATGAAGTATTTTTTGTTGTTTATTTCTGATTGCTTCAGATTTTTTGTGTTATTGAGCTTTTGAATGAGCAAAGTTGTGAACTTTATCTGTTTCTTGGATTAACTGAAATTTTCATACAGTAATTAATGTTGTATATTTGTTTATTTTCTGTTTGGTATAGATTATTTGTAATTGAACTTTTGAATGAGCAAAGCTTTGAGCTTTATTTGTTTCTTTGATTGCCGTGAATATTTATACAATTATTACTTTTTTTCATGTTCAGTACATATTTTTGTGTAAATGAGCTTCTAATGATCAGAACTGTGAGCTTTCTCTGTTTCTTTGGTTGACTGAAATTTTCATGCAGTATTTAAATTTTTTGTTTTTTATTTTCTGTTCGGTGCAGATTGTTGAATTATTGAGCTTTAAAAGGAGCGAATTCTTCAGATTTATCTGTTTTTTGATTGACTGGAATATTCTTACAGTGACTTGAAAGAGAGGGTAATAGAGAGAGGAGGGATGAGTGACACCTTGGTATCCGTGGCAGTAGGATCCGGGGGGAGGGAGATGGGAGGTTATAGGCCACCGCCTTTCACGGCTGTGCAATGGCAGGAGCTGGAACACCAAGCAATGATATACAAGTATCTAGTTGCTGGGATACCAGTGCCCCCGGACCTTGTTATGCCGATTCGTCGCAGCTTTGAAGCACTCTCCGCTCGGTTTTTCCATCATCCTAGCTGTATGACCCCTATCCCACTCAATTGCTTAAGTTTATTGCCAAGTGAACGTTGATTTTTCTCCTTCTGAAATGATGCCGATTATGTCCCTATTTATTTGATTATATTTGATTGAGCTACTGATATAGTGACTTCTTGAGATATATTAATTCAAGAGGATTTGAAAACTTGTTTAATTAATGCATGCTTACATTTTCCACTTTTCTGTTGGTTTTGTTGCCTATTTTTTTTTGGCATTATGTTTGAATATGCTAGCTATATCAACTAATTTATTAATTCTGCTACATATCATTATCTTTTTTTTACTTTGTGTAAGTTTGGTCTTTTTATGTGGTTTCGTCTGAGAGAGATAACATGTGGAAACTATGGCTCTGCGGTTATGGGGCTTGCTTTAAGAGGCCCGATTAATGTGCATCATTTGATGGATTTAATGTTCGAATTTCATTGACATAATTAACATGTTAGTTGTCCTGAATAAGGATGAGATTTGTACTTTGTATTGGTTTTGAATTCCTATAAAAGGTCTATATTTTGGCAAGAGACAGAATACATATTGATTATGGTGGTTTGCTAAAGCACTGCGATAGATGTGAAACAATTTCTAATTGAGAAGATCAAGGCAGACCATAAGTTGGTTGATTATTGTTCTATGTATAGCTTGTGTGATTATTGTTGTTCTCTTTTGTTTAATTTATGCAAGTTCTCTGTAGGTGACTATGACTCTATGAGCCTTTTAATATGCAGTTGGCTATTGCTCCTATTATGGCAAGAAGTTCGATCCTGAGCCTGGTCGATGCCGGAGAACGGATGGGAAAAAGTGGAGGTGCGCTAAAGATGCATATCCAGACTCCAAATACTGTGAGCGTCACATGCACCGTGGCCGCAGTCGTTCAAGAAAGCCTGTGGAATCTCAGTCTACTTCTCAGTCATTGTCGACTACAATGTCACACAATAGTACTAGAACAACATTGGTACTGAAAACTGTCAACTACTGGCAGCAGAAGCTTCCAAAACATGCGCTTCCCTATTCTGTTGGTAGTTCTGAGGTTTTTGTCCTTGGGCTAACATAAATAAGCTACAGATGGAGCCTGCTTCATTCACTATAGAAAATAATACAGAGTTCAGGTATGCTAATGTTTTGCCTTGTGCAGTCGAGTATTTTGCTTGCTAGCTGGTTATATACTTATCTTATGCTAATCCAATTATGAACAATTCTTCTATTTAAATTGGTTTAGTATTGGCCCCCTCTCAATAATGATTCAAGCTCTGTCACTGTATGTTAGACATGATGTGCCTGCCTCGCTCAGGTGCAATTCTCAGTTTGTAGTATGTATATGTGTTCCAGCCCTTTCCCCTGGATTATAATGGCATTGTGACTATGAAAGTAGCCGCTCTAGTGCCCTACTAACAAGTACCTGTAATAATAACATTTTTCTAGATGAATGTGTCATTCCTTCTCAGGACTCTCCTGTAAGATGCTAGTATTTTCTTTGTAAATTAGAGCACCCAATTACATTTTATCTCATCAAGCGGTAGAGGTTTAAATGTATGGATATACAGGTATATGCAAGTTAACAGCTGAAGCAGAGGGTCGCAAAGTTCTCTTTGAAACCTCAGCCCGGGTAGCAGAGGTGGAGGAATGAGCTCTAATTCAGACAGCACCTGGAATCTACTACCATTCCAAATATCATCAAGCCCATCACAGAAAGCTAATGATACTTTGTTCCAGGGGAACTCTTCCCAAATGCTCATGTCTCAAGCTTTCGATACATCAATTGATTCAACAGTACCGAACAAGCTGCATCAACATTGTTTCTTTGGCAGTGATATTGGTGCAGCAGGGGCAGAGAAGCAGGAGCAATCTTCCATGCGCCCTTTCTTTGATGAGTGGCCTACAAGTAGGGAAGTATGGTCCAATCTTGTGGATGAGGCTTCCAACAAAAATACTTTTTCAACGACTCAACTATCAATTTCCACTCCAGTTCCTCCATCTGAATTTGCGTCTAGGGGTATATAATGTGCTTTGGCATCTCCATATGCGGGAATATTTATTTTGCTGGAATTGCTAAAATTGTCTACCTCATTCGATGCAGATTTGTGTGAAAGGCTTCGGTATAGAATAACCTGTCAAGTCTTTGGCATTGGGCAACTGGCCACTGTTGATTAGTGTTCTTGTGAGCTGGTTTTTGCATGTATGTGATTTATTGTTGTTTTAGTTAAGTTCATTTTTCCTTTGCTGTTCTTTCCTGTGATCTCTTCCATTGAGTTTAAGCATCACTTATGTTTGGTGTTTTCAATATTGTGTTCAAGAAATCATCTTTGAGACTTAGTTGTAGAACTTTTGCAAGCACAAGGACTGTATTGTTAAATTTCTTGCTGGCAATAATAGCTTATTGGATTAATTCCTTAGTTCTACAACAATGTATCATATTCACTTTGATGATGTATGCAGCATTATGGTGACCAAACATATATGCATGATTGTATTTGCAGATCAATTTATATTTCTTGACATCTTTGGAAAAATCGAAAGAGAATTATAAAGTGATATAGAAAGTACAAATTATACTACCTACACTCCTGGCGCCTCTTATCTATCGTAAAGTAGTGGTGGCGTGGTGGATTTGGTGGGATGGGGGTATGGGTTGGGGTTGGGGATGGATGAATTTGGGGAAGGGGGGTGGATTAAAAGGGATTCAAGTTCATTCTTTATTAAAATTTATGTGTAATTCTTGATTTGTTTGGTTTAAGAGTGACTTCCGTATGTTTTAACGTCAAGTGGATGAATGGGACGATATGACCATAAAATAAATTGCATGAAGAGTAAAGTGCTTATTCAGTTGTATGCATGCGGTCTAGTCTGTCTTGAATTATTTTATTATTTTTATAGTATAATTTTTCATGATTGGTGAAAATATTTAAATTATATAACGTGTATTAGTATTTTGATGTTTGAATAAGAAGAGTCGAATGAAGATTTGGGATAAGGAGTTTATTGATTACGACTGACGGTGAAGTTTCGGAGCCTTAATCTGTCTCGATTTCTGATAATCGTCATAAAATTCGGTGAAACGTAAAATAGAATTTAGTACATAAGAAGCAAATAAATTAACACCGCATTATTTACGCATAATGTATTTATTATTATGGAAAATGTATGGATAAGTAAATCATGTTAGATGGTTATAGCGTTATGGAAAAGTTATTGTGTAAATAAAATCAGCCAGCATTTTCATCGGAGGGGTAAAATAGAAATTACGTTAATTTGAGCTTGACATTGTCGTCGTCAGCGCTATAGCATTATATATAGTATAGATATTTAAGTTGAGGGAAAAATGATAGATTGAAGATGAAGGAAAAAGCATGTTAGTTTTTTAAGGGAGTATTTTAAACAATTGATATGGGGGTGCTATTTACGTAAAAAAATTAAAAGGGTGTTAGAAATTAAACATTTGGTCGAACATGTGTTATTTTGCCAATTTTCTCATCTGATAACTTTTAAGTCAGTTGAATCCCATAAAAGAGGAGAAATTTGGTAGAAAAACACGATTGATAGAATGTTGTAAAAATAACGCACTAACTTTTTGGATAAATACTTAGCCTTTTTTCTAAAAATACTAAGATATCCGCACTTTTTAAAAATATTTTTTCTCAAAATAACATCAATACATGTCATCCCATGCTTCTGCTTGCCCTTTCTACATCTTATTCCTTGTCGCCTCAATTTTCTCCCCACTCCCTTCACGACCATAGCAGCTACACGTAAAGCCTTACGAATCCGTGACACACAGCCTAGATCCGCCGTCCCATACATAAAACCCAAAATTCCTTGACCCCACTTCCCCGTAGAACCACAGATCCGCCACTTTATCCCTAAGAAACACCACTTACGAAAAAAAGGTAATTTTTGTTTAATTTAATAAAATCATTTTTTTATTTTTGGTTGATAAAAAATTTAGTGTTTGTGTTTGGTAAAATACACTAATATACACCACTAGATATATATGACGTATAGTGGTATATATTGATGTATTTGTGTATATTGGTATATTTGGATGTATATTTGTGAATGTTGGAGTTTTGGTGGCGATGATGGTTTTTGGTTTTTGGTGGTGGAGTTATGTTGGGGCAGGTTTTTGATGGTTGTGTTTTATCAGGGATGGTGGTGAGTGGTGGTGAGTGGTGATGAGATTCGGGAACTATTTTATTTGTTTTAGGGTGGGGGTGGGGCAGTTTTTTTTGGAGTGGGGCAGTGGTGGTGATGGGGTACGGGTGATGGTGGTGTTTTTGGTGAAAGGAAGAAGAAGATGATGAAGAAGGAGGGACGTGTTTTTTAAAAGGGAGTATTTTGATATTTTTAAATGAGAATGTGTTTTTGAAATAAAAAAAGTATTATTTTTACAACTATTTCCTTGACTTTTGTTTTTCTATCAAATTTCTCCATAAAAGAGTCCAATTTAGGTGTTAATATTCATATTATTATGTCCAATTTGGCTACTTTAAATTTCTTGTAATCCTCATTCTTGTGCGGATGCATGCTCATTATTGATAAATAATGGTATTTTAATATAACTAGTCAATATTATTTTTGATAAATTATGATATTTTAATATAATAGACACATATAATATGTAAAAAAATTAAATATAAAACATTTATTTAAAATATAAAATCCAATGATCCGAAGTAGTCAAATCTTGACTCAGTATTATCATACTATACATATAGTGCTAATACACAAATCGTATTTAGTTATCGGTACTATATTGTCGGGTATAATTATATTAAAAAAGATCAAAAGTATTTTTGTACCCGAATTCAGTGCATTATTATTGGTAAGAAAGCAAGATATATGGGTACCCAAAAATTGAATCTAACCCTATGTAATTACCCATATATTATTATTCATGAAGCCCCCATGTTCCTCACACTTTGTAGCCCCACTTTGTTATTCAAATTTAACTTCTTCAATAAAAGTTTTAACTACTCCGAAATGGTTCATATATTACAACTGCTCTCGTATTTATTATTTAACCATTGCTCACAATCTCTTTAGCATTAAACATACCAGATAAAAGAATAATGGCTGAAGAACAATAAAAATGAACTCCTACATAAAAAATAAATTAAGGTGAACCATCCTTTATTCATTTCTTGGTTGATTAATTTCTTTGATTTCACTTGATAGTACTATTCTCTTTCGATCACTCGACAAATCATGATATGTATCTAAACCTTTTAATTCAATAAATGTGGTAATATTTTTGTACTTAATTGTTTATCTAAATTCTTTTTTATATATATTTAGCGAGAAGATAAGTTTCGAACTCAATACTTTGAAGAATGACTTTCACTAGACTATTCGATTAAAAAAGGTCTCATCTCTTATACAAAAAGAAAATTATGATGAAAGCTAACGAATTCGCACAGGTTCAACTGTGCACAAACAACTAGTTATTAATTGTAATTATTAAGCACTAAATAGAATTTCCCACAAACCCACGGAATTATAAAGGTGAATTTTGTTTCACTTTAACTTTAATGTTTGATTTAAACTCCTTTTAATTTTTACGTGAGGATGTTAATGGTACGGAACCAACAAGTTGTGGAGCAATGAAGATTCACCTGGTCTCTTCTTTTAACAATATAATTCAAACTTATACAACACACCTTATAAGGCCACTACATTAATAAAAGAAGCATACAATCAAAGTAATCTAACCATTGGAAATGGGAAAAGAAGACTGGAGATTTGGATTTGGATCCTCTTTACAGAGAGATGATCACTGAATAGGCTTTTATGTTCACTTTAGATTATCAAGAAACATGTCATTTCAATTTGTATACAGTAAAGAACATTCCTAACGTTTAAATAAAGTCTAGTTTATTTCGACAATGTGTCATATAGTAGTAACAAACTTCCTCTTCTGACTATTCATCCTAACACCCCCCTTGCAAACTTGAAGCTCCATTGACAAGCTATAAATTTGCCAAGTACTAACCCTTGCTAGTACTTTGAAGTGAGATCTTTATAGTGTTAGTTTGTGAAGCCGGCTGTTGGCTATTATAACCTCAAATAATAACTGAATATATTCCTTGGCTAGAACTATGAAGTGAGATATTTATAGTGTTAGTTGTGAAATGAAAGAAATTTTCCTATTATCACCTTAAAGAATGAATGAATATGTTCGTTTGCTATTACATTGAAGTGAGGTTTTTATAGTGTTTGTTGTGAAATGAGAGGAAGTTTGTTTAAGGGGCATTTCTTGAATTTGATAATATTTGTTGGCGTTGACAAAGAGCAAAGTGACAAAGTGAAATGGTATGGTCACACTCATGGGTGGAAAAAAGGAAAAGAGAAAAAAGTGAATTATACAAAGAGGAGATAACGGGAATATGGGACCTAAATGAACATAACATGGTGCACGGATTCT